>SJOL01006369.1:118324-172792 GCA_004794785.1 Opisthorchis felineus | reverse complement strand
GCGGTTTGATCGGAAAGGTGTCTCTGTGGGGCCCTGAACGCTTGGTTGCAGCACCGAGAGGTAGTTCTTTTGGTGGCGCTCCCATGAGGCTCGTTTTCGCAGAGAACTGCACCTTGAAGCCAGCCAGTAACTTTCTGGTTTGGCGAATCTTATGCGGCTTGCTTGGCTGCAGTCGCCTTTCTTTCGCGTTTGTGTGGACCTCCAATTTGCCCGCGATCAACGTCACCAACTGGGTGTACGAGGGACTATCCGGTTCGTTGTTGTCAGGCTTGTGGCTTTGGCTGTCGTGGTCCTGGGCGACGACTGAGTCCACAATCGAAGAGATCCACATAATAAAGAGCCAAATAATGTGCCTGGGCGTTTGTGGTCATCATTTCATCCAACGCGCTGATTGGTTGAACCCAGGATTCCCTGTTTTGCTGCGACCTGTTAAAAACGTTCTGTCCTCGGCTTGTGTTACTTTCTAGAGTGCATAAGGGTCTTATGTACAGTTGTGCCAATTACAACATAGAAGATGGATTTTGCCATTCACCATTGGACGCTAGCCATTTACTGGGAGAATGGACTCATCTCAATAAGCTATATAGATAGATGGTCATTGGCTTGTTCGCTGAGCTTGGCAATTTGATTGCAAATGTTTCATCACCAATCGAGTTGACATCATCAGTCCGTTATTGGGGAGCGTAGTGGGGCGTAGCGATAGGTTGGTGGTTGGCACAATCACCATTCTTTTCGGAATACATTGAGCTTTGGGCCGCATTCCCTGCGTAGCTTTTTTCAAGGACTTTTTTTCCTGTTTTGGTCGGTCGGTTTTGGATTTATGTTGTTTCGTAGTCCGCGTTCCATTCATCTGATTGTTTATTGAGGCGGCTCGATTGGTTGTTCAGATGTCTTTTTATGTTAAGCGATTCTCTACTCTTTGATCACTCTTGTTCTTTGATTTCCTCGTCAAATGTGTATTCCAGTAAGCTTGGTAGTTCTTCTGCAGTTGGTTCTGTCTGCTCAAACGATGCGTGTTTCTCTGGTCTCCGGCGCAGGTTGAGGCTTATGTCCGTGAACGTTTCTTGTCCCACGTGGTTGATTGGTCGAGTTCATTTCAGTATGGTTGTTGATGACTGTTGCTTTGGAGTACCACACCTATATGAATTCAGGTCCTTTTTTGTTCGTGCTTGTGCCAGTAATTAAACGTTTTTCCTCGCCCGTCCTGATCTTCGTGCGCGGAAGAAACTGAAAAATGATCGTGTCTTTTGACAGTGTTTGTGTTGCCTAGTGAAAACGTAATTCCTGTCTGTCCCAGGTAGTGTTTGTAGCGATGTTTGCACGTAATATCCTTGAAAAATTTGATCCACGTCACTATTTCAAATTTCCGTTTAGGTTTATACAGTGCTCTCCAGTTTGTAGGCAACTGTCGTATTATCCTGCCATAATAGTCTTCCAGTCATTTTTTATGTATGGGGGGATTATTCGTTTACTCTGTTCTTGTTTTCGTTTCTCGTTGTTTCGTTTTCTCGTTATTGGGTATCCGGTTCCTTTGAAAAACTTTGTACGGGCTTTTCTCTTCCTTGATCTTAAGCTCCGTTGTGCTTCATTGCGTTACAGTCCGTTGGAACAATGTCCGCATGCGGTTTTGTTTGTGCCAGTTTGAATAGTTGTTTTCTTAGCTAAGGATTTGGTCTGTATGCGTTGCCCTTCTGTTGAATTCAGGCAATAAGACATTAAATCACCCAACCCACCGTGCTCAGTCACAAATCACCTGTAAGCTTGCTAAAAACACTTTGATAGCCCGCTGGCGGTTTTATTCTTCCTGAGGCTTACCAAGTAGACCCGGTGGACTAGTTTTCGTCAGTCCAACCTTCTAGTTGAACACCAAAGTGTACCTAAGTGAATCTGTAGATCCGTGTGCAAGTGAGCTTGATGTTAAGGGAACACACGACAGATTAACAGCTGAATATGTTGTTCATCTTCAACGGAAATTTCCCTAAAAGAGCGTTTTACGCTCCATTTGGGACAATACTGGTGATTTTGAGGTATTATTCGTTACTCATTACTGCACACAAGTTTGATGATGTTCGACAGTATTCGGCTGTCCAGATGTGTTATCGACGTCCCAGCCGTTGGAGTATTATTGATGCGGATTAAAAGTTTGGATTACTTCAAGTTAAACTGAAACTATTTTTCAGATTGTTGGATTTTACAGAAGTCGTAGCTTTTTTCATTCATTGCCTTTCCTAAAATTTCAGGACTTCAACCACCCGGTGTTCAAATGCGTAAGCAATTTTCAACAATGTTGATTATTTTAACTGGTCTGCTGGACTCTGAAACGATCCGAATGACTGTTTCTGCTCAAACAAGCTTAGCATGACAACTACTGCCTGGATCACTTGAGATGAATACACCTGTTCACAGACACTCAACTGCTTGTTTTCGGGAAAATTTATGACCACCAGTGCACAAGCAAAACCTGTAGTAGGTGATCTGAATAATGGCAACAATACAGACAGCCGGAGTGAATTGTTAAAATCATCTTGAAATAAATTTCAGTATGTATACACTTTCAAGAACACGTAGGAGCTCGAGTTTTTTGGCCTTTCTCAAACAAGAGGCAATGGACACAATCGTTGAATCTTCCTTAGAAGAGGCTTCAACAAAAGAATGACACGAAAAATGGTCCGCTGATAGCGATTTTTCCAGTGTCTTACGGTTCGGAACATTATTTAAAGGCTGTTCCAAGTGAAATGTGGACAGCCTCCTAAAGTAAGGATTGTTTACATACTTAAATCCAAGTCTGAAAGAAAATTGTTCAGCTTTAGATCCCCTTCGGTGCCTAACTGCCATGCCACCTGAGGGAAGCACGAGGGCTGGGATACTACCAGGTTGCCCAAGCCTAGACAGGGAAATTTGAGAGGCAGAGGTCGGGTTCGAACCACGGACCTTCCGGTCAGTAAATTCACGCTATAACCACTGAGCCATCTCGCCCAAGTTTGAACCATGTGCGCAATATTTTACTTTAAGCACATTTTTACTTTTTCCACGAGCTTCTAGATAATTCTCCTACGAGGGTCTTAAGAGCATGCCTCAACTCAACCAAATTCTGGCTGAGTATCTCGTCCATAATTTCTGGCTAAAACATACGGCAAACTGAAGGGAAAGGTGGGGAATGCAACCAACACATAAGCCCAACGAATGGCACTACCGGTCGTAGAGTCGAATAGATTTCAGCAACTTTATGAGTAGTGTTTCTTCAAGAAGCATAACGCTCTCTAGGTCATAGTAATAACAAAAATATGAGGTAGCCATTTTTGCAGCACATTCGGATGAAATATATCACAAGCAAGTGATTCATTCGGGATTTTAGTTAACTTCCCCGTTAAAATCAGATTAGTCCGTGAATGAGTGTCATTCCAATACAGGCTCATGTTTTTTGCGAAAAGTCTACAACAATTTCCAAAGAAAATAAAGGACAGTGAGTCGTGGTAGACTAACCCCCACATATTATTTTCCATGACGTCAGTGGTGAAACCAGTAATAATTTATTTAAATGTGAAACTCTGAATTGTGGTTGCTGCAGGATCCCGAAATTACAAAAGTGTTACCTTCTGCTTTTTGAATTGAGAAAGTCAAATCTGGGTAATATTTGTGGGTCACGCGTTGCAACTTTGTTTGTTCTGATCTCCTAGCCGGAGTACAAATAAAGAACGAGCCAATAGGCTTTAGTGCTGGTAAGTTTCCTTCTAAATTTTCATATTTTATATTTCGGAACTTTCATCTTTACCACGGCGAGCGAGTGCCCGATCATACCAGTTTGGATGGGCCATTTCTAAGTCTTGAAAATTCTCCCGACGCCGAAACGAGACTTCGCATTCACATTTGGTGAATGCCCAGCATAGCTGGGCTAAATTCATAACTAACTGGCTTCGAAAATCATGTGAATTGCCACTGAACCCTCCATTTTTTGCTTGTAAGGTGATCTGTTTGAACATATGTACAGCGTAAATTTAGCAGTTTGTGAACCATGAAAACTTCTGGAATAGTTGTCAGTACGCACACATATGTTTCACATCATACTTCGATAATTAAGCATCAAACTGAGGTTACCTTAATGTCGAAATTCCATTCAAATATCTTCTAGGACGAAGTGACAAGAACTTTAAGCATGTTCGGATAGCATTCTCCCATGATTCTTGAACCGTTTCAATCGAGCGGAAAATCAGATGATTGAAAGTCGGTTTTGTCAGACTGATGTGTTTTCATCGGTTCGTCTGAACTGCAATCCAAATCGGTTGACTCATCAAGATGGGATATCTCACCCTCAAATATCCTTGGGTCAATCCTATGAGGATGAATTCCGGAAATTATTGTGCATCCAAGTGTCCTCGATCCATTTCAAGTATTTCAGGTATGGAGAAATTCCGGTCGCTGAGTAGACAAACTCACTCAAGTAATTCAAATAAACGGACCTATTCAACTACAGAATGGTCATTATCTGGTGCACACAGTTTAGGCCTCAGACCGGTTTTATATTCACCAGTGGCGTCTGGGAGCCACACTGAGAACGGAGAAGGTTGGAAAATGTTCAGCGTTTTCGAATGTGTCAGTAGCGTGCCCCTAATTCTGGCGTCAAAGTGGGCAAATTTTTACTTCCACTTTAACGCCTATGCATTGGCCGCTAGTTGGAATTTTGCTCGCAGCACTCTCTTTGTGAACCGGAATAAGAAGACCTTGACACGCAACACATGTGAAGACCAAATAGTGGATTCAGCGTCCTTTTTCATATCTATCCATATGTTTTCTCCTGAGTACATATGTTCCAATTATTTTGGATAATTATTATGTACTGACAATTTGTTCCCTTGGACACCCAACCGTCCGAAAATGTGCATCCCGGATAGTACTACGGGACGCACACCACCTTTGTACTTCAATCAGCTTTAACCTGGTGCATTACGTAGTAATCTTTCGTAATGGACCACTGATTTCAAGGTAACTAATCCACTAAAATGATAGTATTGCTTCACTGGTGGACAGCACAGTTCCTGTCTAGTCAGCTCACCGAACATTTCGTTTATTATGAGATGTGGCTTATAGTATTAATAACGTGTTGAATCATATCGTTTCCAGAAGGGTCGATTAAAGAAGAGGACATAAAAAGCGAGGATTCAAGTATGTTTACGTGTGCTATTCATGGCACACCTGCGTATTTTAATCATTAGAAACATACTTTTTTCTTGGGTGGGGATGAACAAACCGAAATTTTGTATGAAAAGTACGTTCGAGATGAGTACTCACCACAGGGCTTTCCTTGCCGAAGGAGTTGTTGTTGTCCTTCCCCCATCCCAACCATACAAAACATATCACTCAAAAATTCTTCCATTTGTGTGATCTACTTTGTACCCGGAATGGTTTCCTCTCACATCGCGAATCTATTCAACAGAAACCCAAAATGAGTTGCAAAATACGATATATGGAAAGAAATTTCCCCAGCCTTGTTGAGTAAATTTCCAAATTAAATCATGATGTTTCTCAATTGGTTCTCGCAGGGACAGCTCTTCTCCTAATTGATATGAGGCACTTGACAAGACCGTCTCCACACACTGACGAAAGTCTTCTGCGCCGATGACAAACGTTTGCTATTACGAGATAAACGCTACTGATTGGTTGACTGGCCAGTTATGAACTGCATGGGCTACTAGCCTCCAATTTTGTTTTAAACAACTGCACTAGACTTCATAAAGTCATGATCACGCTTGCTTCGCGCCATGTGTTAAAAAATATTTTTGTTTAAAGTTAGCTGAAGAGCATCCGTCAAGTTTGTTTTTATCAAATTCCTTTGTGAAACTGAAATTGCCTCGACCGCATTCCCGATAGGGAAAGACACTATGTCATATTTTAATAATGGTGCAGGTTTCGCGGAATGCCCACCTGTGTGCGCGAAGTTTGTCGTCTACCCGAAGTACATAAATCGTTTTGTTTAGATTGCATGTGGAACTTTTGCAAGATTCAAGTCTAAACACTCAAATTCCACCTAAAAATTCTGACCGTTTAATAATTTCATTTGCGAAGCAAGGGAGACTGTTCTACATTAACTGGGACCCTTATTATACACGTCACCGAAACTCCAGATGGTTCAGGGAATCACAGTTTTCCTTTGATTTGCATCGGGTTTTCGCTCAACGGTGCAATAATTAGTTCACTTTCAGACAAAAGGGTGGTGATTGCACGACTCAGATATTTGTAGACAAAACATTATGACCTTATTTTCTATGAATGGACTTTCAAATTTCCTCTTAACAACTAGGTTGTCCGAAGCTGAAAGACCAAGAATCACTGGGCTATTGTTGCATCTTTGTTGTGAAAATTCAGCAGTGTATTTCTGACAAAACAGAAGAGTTTGACGTCGTACGCTTTCCCAGTTAAACTCACTGACAACCAGTCAATCAAGGTAGGGTTATATATCGTTCAGACACTAACTGAAAGTTGCGGATTAGGCAAGCTTTGTCGACTCCTGTTGCGCGCATTATAGATAATTCCAAACGATGAAACGACTGCAAGAAACCAAAGCACGAACTTTCAGCTGGCTTTAATTGTAGAAGGAAATTTCAATTTAAGATCCAGCTTTGTCCTCAGTGGATTCCATAGAAAACTTTACAGCGTGTGGTCGTATGGCGCTGCATCAGTGGTAGGGTTGCACCTTTGCATGGGTGCGTTCCAGAGCTGACCAATTGGAAATCCAAGGTCTCGGCTGACCATCCTTGTTGATTAGTCAGGAGCCTCAGTTCTAATTGGTCAATCGGTTTTTCTTGTTAGTCCACCACGTAGCCCAATTAAACCATTGACATAGGGTGATTCCCATAAGCGAACGCAACGTAAACAAAAAAAATGTAACGACTAAAATGTTAAAAACGGAGCTCCCGTTGTCTCAAACTATGTTAAGTTTTAAGCGTTCGTTTGTTCGGTGGATTGGGCAACTATACTGGATTATGATCATACGATAGTTTATTCTTAAAAGCTTTTTGTTTTTATGATGACTTCAGTACCTTCAGCCAACCAATATTATGGACAAATTGAAATTACTTTCCTTCATACCTCTGCGAATTCCTTTTCAGGTGGCTCTTTCACCGACGGTAGGTCAAGTGTTTTTGAAGTGTCCGATGATTTTTACTATTCTTGTCGAGTAATCTTCTTCGCTGTTTTAGTTCCTTCTGAGAGGGTATGGAGTTTTTGACACATTGCGTAGGAGAATGTCGTGAGATCGACCCAAACTGGCTGTACTTTTAATAAGGTAGTCTTGTCTTGTGGAGAAAAATGCTTTCAGCTTTGATACACTTTGCTTCTGGTGGGACTTTGAAAATATTTGTTCTAGAACAATTCCATGAAGAGTCACTCCTATCGACTGACGTGCATGATAAGACGAACAACTTTGACCCTGTTCCTTGTCAGTTACCTGCCTATTCTTCCCTCAAAAGCATAGTGTAGAAGAAATCTGGGATACTCACCCGTTTTATTCCGAATATCTGGGCTCCCAAATACCTGAATATAGTCAAATTGTCTAAAGTTATTTCTCTGTGCGCGAAAGATTGGATTACACAGAACTAATCAAAGTACTTGCCGACAGTTCGAGGGTATTGAGCAATTGGAACAATCTCAACTAAATGAGTACTTCGGGGACATTTTAGGGGGTAACTCCTCACATAATCCAATTCACTCTCCTATTATACATTCAACGGATTTTTTGCACCTCGTGCGGTATTAAATTTGGAGTTCACTACGTTGACTTGACGTTCACAAACAAGCAAGGCTGATTTAGAATCAGCCATCTTCATGAATGCGTTCTATAGACGTGGTGAAGGAACTGCACAGACTGTGACTTATTGCCAGTGTCATTGACGGTTTCGATGAACAAGGAAGAGGTCAGATTGCTCCATATCATCCGCTGATCTACTAAGCCTTTTCAGCCAAAACACAAAACTCGTCATGCACTAGAATCAGGCGATTGCTTATAACCATCTGCATTCTTCCTTGATCGACATTTTGATGCATTATTAAGCATCGGGTTCACCGGCGCGACTATCTCTTTCGAAATGGCACTCCAGACTATGGAAGATTCTATCGTGGACTAATTAGGCTTTTCGCGATTGAAGTCCGCTGTAAACACCACCATCGTGCTTTTCCTACCGAAGTGCGTGTGCTTGTTACAGAAGATGTGATATTCTGGACAGCTGAGCATGTCGCATTCGAAACCATTAGGTTCAACTCCTCAGTTTCGGGCCTATTTAACTTGAGTAACGCCCATCAGTGCTTAGTCACCGTTTCCTTTTCATTGAATGGCAGCTGATTTAATAAAGTTTTTGATTTTCTTGGATGCAATTAACAGGATATATACTTGGAAAATCGATAATCTACATGTCCAACCAAGCCGCCCAAATGGCACGACATTGTAAAGGCAACCAACCATAGACCGCCTCGGGGACAGCAGCACACTAAATCATTAATGGGTTAACATTTGAAAACTTACGGCGTCTACAAACTTCTTGTCGTAAGTAGTTATACAGCAACTGCTGTAAATAATAGATTCTGGAATTTCAGTATCCTCGCATTGCAACCTTGTTCAACTCCAGTAGGTTCAGTGAAACATTGAAGCAAATCTCATTTCGTCACGTGGCCTACCAATCTAGATTGTTGGAATCTACTTGAGAGACAGGACTTTTCTTATTCGAAAGAACCTTTCACCATTGGTTGGATACAGCTGACCTAAGTAGAATATTCTCGTGCTTGCAGAACACTTTGAAGGCTTGGTGGCAACTTGTAGCCTGGACACAGCCTGGATTACATAACAGTGACCAGCGCCATGGGCACCAATTTCGTGCTCATGAATAAACAACTCACCAGTACCCTGAATGTCACACCCGTTTTTGAAACTACGCTATGAAGCTCCTGTTGAACACTCTGAATATAACTAGGCGAAGCTCCTTTTTACTAACTCTGATTTATCGAACGAGCCGTCGAATTGAAGCATCGTAGATCAGACATGTGAACTAGAACTTCTTATTCACCAGCGGTATTTTCACCACTAAGAGAGTAACAATCACGTTTGTCTTTCCGTTCGTATTATGAGTTTTGTGGTCTATGTTTAAAAAGTGTTCAGGGGAACAGCTAAAAATTCAATAGAAAACAGTATATAGATGGAATTTTCTGAAGTTCTTCTCCATGGCAGATCATTTTAAAAACCTAATAAATGCTCACCCAATCTATTTGTTTGTGTAGATGAGATCAAAGATGAGATCAAAAGTGAAGCTGAAGACTCAGAGAGTGAAAGTGAAACTCCAAGTACGTTGTACGGAAGAATAGTTGCAAACGTAATATTACTTTGAAGTTTTTAGCTGTATGAAGCCATGTTCGGATAGGTGTTATCCCACTTTTCTAAGGATCGTTTACCGCCATCAACCGAGAGAGTCATGTTTTGTACTTTCCTGATCGGACTCAATGGTATAGAGTGAAACTATTGTTCAGAGCAATGCATGTGTCGTAGAAAACCTGAGGGGAAATATACCCGGATACTAGGTAATCATATCTCTAAGGAGGCACTAAGGCAAACGGGTCGGTCATTCATCAGATATGGATTTGACATGAAGTCCTATGACAATCCAGAATGTACTATATACCGTGCGGACGAACAACCAAACGGCGTTTCTTCTGAGAAGGTGGTCGGCTTTGGGATTATCGGTACAGACGTCGAAAGCGTCATTACATATTGAGTGACAGACAACCGAATAAACGCACCTCTGGTTATGTCTGATATGTTTTTGAACGCATCGAATGCCTTCCTTATATTTAAATTCTCATTTTCAAATTGGTTTTACTTCGCATTGAGCTTTCATCCAACTGTTGGCCTAGATCAGTCTTGCACAAGGAAAAATTTAAGCTAAATTACTTCCTACTTGCGAACACCACGAAAACGCTGTCAATATAGCTAAGAACAAGCAGTTTAACTGCCGGCGGTTTCTCATTGCTAAGATCCTTCACACCATATTCTGCGGACCATGGCTTTCAAAGAGGAACAGTAGAAACCATAAAATCACAATCGTGTTCTCCAAAAGTTTTACAGAAAACGGCTCAACTAATCTGACTGCGGCGGCTTTTGCGTAAAATCAAGCTCAGCGTTTAGTCTGGGACAACTGGGAAAAATGCTGGACTCCTAATTAAATGGTTTTCAGCTCTTAACTGGTCTAGTTTCCACCGATTTGTAGGTGACTCCACCCTAGTTTGAGACTACTGAGTCGCCCGGATTGAAACTATAGATTTGGTACGATTCTAGACATTTGACACGTTGGCCAAACGAGCTCGGTCTTCTATCATATGTGACTGGGCGGGATTGATGCGGCAAATACCGGCGATAAAGTTAACCACAAGCTTAACAGAGAAAGACTACACGCCTCACTCGGGAGCATATTGCTAGTCGTGTTATCACGCAGAATTTGCCGTTACAGTTCACGTCCCTAGCCATGAGACAGCATAAAGCAACACGGAAAATCGTGAATAACTTAGGCAGGGTAGCACAGTACAAGTCAGCTGGCCTGCACGTTTAATGCGTCCACAGACGATTCAGTGTAGGGTGCACGCTCAACTGAAACCACGCATCCATCATATATACCAGCTTTCTCCATTGAAAAAAAAACTCGAAGCTACCTAAAGTACTTCTATAATTCCGAACATTCCATCCATGCAACAAACCAACTGATTCTCGTGGGATTGAGCAGGTCGGCCGAGCGCAGAATGGCATGCTGCTTGTGTGGATGATAAACTTTCAAACGGGATCGGAGTTTCAGTTAGTCAGCGTGTGTTTCCATGGGGTGTGATTGAAAAATGGATATTATTTCAGGAGAAAAGTAAGATAATGAACTAAAATACCCAATAAAATTTTTTTCATGCAGTGCCAGGTTGTTATGAATTTCGAGGAAAATCCATTTTATCCGACACTTGCTTTGGTAACATTAATTTCCCAGTAGGATTTTTCCCCATTGGTTTACAAATCTTGTCTTGAGTCTACCTTAGCATTTGAGTTTTTTGTCAGTGCATTTTTCTCAGCATAGAAATAGACGTTATTGAAGTAAATACTCAGTAACCTATATTCAAAACTTAAGGGCGAACAGAATCAGTGATCACAACCACGTAGAGATTGATTTTTTTCGTGATAAGAAAGGATCATTCAGTTTTCAGCCCTTTTCTTTTCCACACAACAAACAGGAAAATTTACAAAAAAACGAAACAGCTAAATTATTTGATCTTTTTTCCAGTTTCAGCCATTGATTTTAGGGGTACGTTCTCATTATCCTTGCTAGGTTATTCAATATTTCACTGCAGATTGCTTTCGGCTTTATTGTAGAATGCAGCTAAATATTCTTGTTTTGAACGTCTGCTGTCGACTGAGTCACGATATGAGCAACTCAACCAAATCGACAGTTTTGAGTAATGGCCATCGGTGTTTGTGATGAAGATGGTGAGACTTGAAGGCCCTTGTGCAGTAATGCAAGACTAAACATACTATCAGGTAATGAAGTCTGGACTGAAACACAGACTTAGTGAACGTAAGCTATTCCCAGCTCACTAAGAAGTCAAAGATAGTACCCGTGTGCATGCGATTGATTTGCAACATTTTATGCTCTGTGCTTCTTGAAGGAGATTGAATACTCAGCAGTCCAAACCGTCTTTCAATACCCTTGGAAGTAAATGCTGCAAGATTACTGCTTTGTAACCAGGAGTTTTCAGTAAAGCTAACTTGGAGCAACCCAACAATATATTAGGGCATATAAAAGTTTACCTACATCCAGTTTTTACTAAAGAGAAATGATCGTCTGTTGTTTATGCAGGGTCTACTGGAATTGCTTTTGAAATGCCAAGACTACTTGCTGAGTTTATACCAATATATTTGTCGCACACACCACTTAAATGGCAGCGCTCACTTCCAACTCATTACTCTGAAGTATTCAGTAATAATCCTGGTCATAACTACGCTATTCAATATGTCCTCTGTTTAAAGCCTACGGGATTGACATTCACAGTAAGCCAGAAAACGTTTATGTGCATATGAACTCAGGTTGGTTGACAAAAAAATCAAAATCGGTGTATTTTTGAGGGAAAAAGACAAATGCCAACGAATATGTCTCTCCTGGAATCGTATTTTCTCAGTTCTCACATGTACAGCAATTTCCATTATTTTTTAGTTGCGCTCAATCCTACTGAGTGTTTTAAATTAGTTCTTGATCTTCAACTGAGACTTTTTCCTGTTAATGAGGCCAATCTTTGCCGCCATTCCTAATTGGAATCACCAGCAGTCCATATCTCACGAAACTCAGAGATTCTCGAACTCATCAGTGGGTGAACGCTTAACCGTTCGACCTTGTGAGGCTGAGAAGCAGTGTGGTTAGCCTTCAAATCTTCATCTCTAATTCATAATCCCTGGAAAGATTCGTCTGGATTTTTTTTACTGTGGATAGTGATAAGTGTAACACAGTTTGAATCAAATGACTAGAATGACAGACGGGCAGTTTCTGACTATACGGTATTGAGAGACGCATTCGAAGCCCAAAACTCAGTTGCGCTCTGATTTACGTTTTAACAACCCACTCATGTACAAATGCGCACGCTCCCAACTAATGGCTGCGTGTGCTCCGCTTTCAAAGCTGCATTCTTAGCTGACAAAAATATAGTTCTGTCGAAATTGTTGCCTGGGGGGTCGGTCTCATTATTTCTCCGTTTTTTTGTTGGTCGATCGCTTTGTTTGGTTTTTCTTTGTTGCTTGTGGTGCAATGCAGCTAGTAGAACATGTGTATTCAGTCAATTGGGAATAGGCTTGAAACCGATCAAGAAATAATCGTTTAAGAAGCTTTTCGTAGACAAGCACATCCACGGGCTGCTTAGAGAGACCTTGCGAAATCGCAACACCTGTATTCTATCACTTAGTGTTCCACACTTTAGTTGCTCAAGCTATATTATAGTTGCCTATTATGCATAAATGGCACATGCAGTGATTCGGTACTCAGTACACGAAGCGTCAATTTGAATTGAAACTAAGTTACACTGATCGGACCTCGCAAATGTAAGATCGATGGAGGGTTCTCCTCTTCACCGGAAACATAGTCTGGATAAAACTCACCACTGTGGAAAAACAGGAAGAAATTTTCAGACACTGGAAGGAGGAGGCTTTTGTGCTAAGTGTACTCTTTATTTCAAGGTGTGAATCATTATTTGAGTTTTCGGCCAGCGCTTGTGTGCTCCACCAGTATTGGGATAATCGGGGTTACGAAAACACAAAAGACACAAGGCTGACAGCTGCCATTCCAAGAACGCGACAAGGGCAATAATTGATTGATCAAACGGGCAGCCCAGAGAGTATGATTTGACATATCACGGGTTTGGTTGGCCCGATTATTGATTAGCCCCGAGAATACAGCTTACATAGACATTAAGTCATCCGGCTGACGCGCAGGTTGAGTGTGAATCGCAAGAACGTTTGCAAGGCATCCTTTTATATGCATCAGACGATCGCATTGGCCTGTACCTCGGTACAGCGACATTGAGTTTCTCCGTGATTACCCAGAAATGTTCCACGCAACGCACAATCTTTCCAACGTCATTCGCATCTAATTCTGTAAGGATATTCTCAAACCAATTGCTGGCTGCGTCATTACCAAATACGCTATAGAAGAATCTTGAAAGGTGCTAATTATGAATGGTGTCTATTAACCATTCACTTTGTTTTAACATTTTAGTGCCCATCCGGGTATTTATCCCCAACGGTAGGTCCTTTTGAAAAGTAATACCCACAGATTAAACGTTTGTAAATTTCATCTTCTGATAAGTTACTTCCTCGTGACTGGCAACACCAGTTGAGTTCAACGGGGTTTTCAACCCCCTGAGCCAACTAAATTAAATTGTCATTTATGTCTCTAGTAAAAAATACCGTGTGTGTGTGTACTTGCGTAAAAGTCACGCACCAGACTTTTGTTGATATATTATGCCTTTACATACGGTTGGGCGTGTAAGAGTGTTTGGCGTCCGTCAAAGACAACACCTGTTGCACTCTTGTTTAATTGGTGTTAGTGAGATAGTGGGACGAAAGCCTGATAGTATTTCGAACGTCAAGATCGTTACTAGCAAAAATCGTGTCAATCTGGGTTATCACAATACCACCTGTAGATAGCGAGCTCCAAATCTGACTTCCATTATTTCAGATGGAGATCTTGAATTTGTCCAGTGTTTACCGAACAGAGCGTACCATTAATTGCGCTTTCACGTAACTGCTGATAGCAAAATATGCGTTTTGTGGCAAGTCTGCTTTTAGGTTGGCCACACCGTTGACGATTTTGTCGCGTCGACTGGTTTAGGTTGAGCGTGAACTTGCCCAGACTACATGCTATCAGTTTTAATTCAGCTGAATAAAATGCGGGTCATGAATCACGGCTTCCCTCTACCTCAAACAAAACTGGAATGCAACTTGAATATGGTACAATATAGAAATTACTGAATAATTATCATTTGCTGTTTTAAATATCGATTACATCTTCTTACGTTTAGATCGAGCCACGCCAGCACCACAAGGTTTGTATCAAGTAGATCAGTAACATATTCAAAATGCATTCGTTAATTTATTCCACCTAGTTATTGATGAAACAAATTTTCCCGGCCTTTAAGTCTTGTCCTATATTCCTACAGCTGAGCAATTTTCACTTAGTTTTGGACTTCCAAACCAAGATTACTTACACACAAATGGTCCGACCAATTTTTATTGACAATTTGAGCAAGAGAACGCCAGAGCAAAGCCAAGTGAAACATCGTAAAAGTGATGAAGCAGAAACTCAAACGCCTTGTTCTAGTAACCTGGTCAGGTATCCGTCATCTGCTTTTCTCCTCTGACATGAGACCCAAAAGCAAACATGTATCATCCATGGGTAGAAAGGGTGGCATCCTTTTATCAAAGGGTGAGTTGATAGTGGCCCACAATGACGTTCTAGAGTAGACTTCACGAAGCCACCAAATCGGACACACACGGTTCTGGTGGTTGTCTTCAGTTGGTGTATGCAAATTTATAACGGTCGACAAGTGGCAGGTTTGGAGTTAAGTAGTCGCTTGAAATTGAGAGGCAAATTCGTCGTATTCTGTTGCGTAGTCCAGTTGTTTCATTTTACCACTCTTACCCAGTGCTCGTATGCCTTTGGTGTGATATGATTGACGGAGGAATACGGTTAGGAAGCATTGTCGGTAGGCAGCTTTTTTCGTGTTTACCAAGTATCGATATCATTTTAATTCGTGTAAGGAAAAGAACCAACAACAAGATTCTTCAGTCCGAACAAACACTGTGTGAAATTGATCAACGACACAGTGTCAGATACGTTTATCATATATCCTCGTTCATGCTCATATCCAAGTCAGGTATGTGTTCACAATTTACGTAGACTCGATATTATGGTTATTACCGAAACCTGGTTCTTGTGTGACATCCTTGGGTTCCGACCACCCGAAAGATCAACAGCAGAAGATTCAACAAAGGAACCGAGAAACCCCGCTTCGATCAAAACGGGCAACAGGGTGGCTTTGAGACCAAACCCATTTGCTAGATACGACATCTATCCGCACTTAATGCACACAAACTCTGTGTTAACGATAGGCAGAACAGGACAAATAAATTGTCAACATTTATTTTATCGTGGCAAACACAATTGTCACCAAATCGCCTTTAGCGTTCAAGCCGTTTTGCTTTATGATGTCCGCGAAGTAGCGGTTCACCGTAACTTTGCTAAAAAAAAGGAGACTGTTCATTGGTAATTTGTTGAAATATTGGTAGCTCGGGTGAGTTTATTGGTTGTTGATCAGGTGGCTGTTGATCTGTTCGTCGAGCTTGGCAATTGACTTGCAAACATTTCTTCACCATACGAGGAGACATCATCAGTGCGCAGTTGGGTGGGTACCTCCTGTTTGCCTGCGTGTGGTTAAGTAGCATTTAAAGGCTATCTGTTATCTCCTAACGTGATTGGCTAGTTGGGTGACAGCGTTTTTCGTGGAGAGAGACCGAAGGTTAACTATGCTCCTGGAGCTGCTGACATTCACCTTGGTAGAAGTACTGGACTCTTTGAGCGTCCCACCCGAGTGCTTTCAAGGAACGGTGATTTGTGATCATCGAATGTCTAGGATACCTTCAAAACCGCAAATTCATTTTAGGTCATGATCCCTTCTTGTTGCTTCCGTCAGCTAATTTATGCATGACACGCCATGCACGGTTATGGGTTTATCTCATTTGAGCTATCAGTGAATTAAACAACTTCTGCACGCTTCTTTGATATGAAAGCTATGTAGCTCAGTGGTTTTTCTACTCGAAGATGCATACTGTACTCCTGTTCACACCTACAGGTTACAAGAGACTACTGATCCCAGAAAGTACGTTAAACCATGCCACTATTGACTTTAAAGTGTGGTTCTCGCATTCTAACATCAGTCCTGTCTTGTGACAGGGATACGTGATTCATTCCAACATAGAGAATATTCCAAACACGTTTGTTGACTGGATGATGACGAATGGCTTAGGCTGGAGTCTTTCGCAGGGGAAAACAGTCTACAACAAACAAAAGAACGAGTACACATGCATGCATCTAAATTCCAGAAATACTTACGAGGGGAAACTGAAGGCTGTTGTGCATTTTTGAGGTCCACTGATTTCACAGGTCCCAAACAAATGAACGTCCTTTTAAAGGGGTGTTAATATCGGCAAGTGTCAACGCCAGGCAGAATGCTCACCGCTCTAAGTAGGCTCCTCGTTGATTCCAGTTCTAATCCAATGTGGAGCTTAATTCAATATTAGTAAGCCTCCATCCCTCGATATTTTTGCCGGGTCCATAGAAATTTGCCACCTATTTATCCCAGCCATGATTAGAACTAGTCACGTTCAGGCTATTGTTTGTTGATTCGCTGCCCTTCTCGTAAGCTCAGAAGAAAGTACGGGCCTGGGAGCTAAGACCTATACCAACGCTAGCATGAACCTATGGAGCAGATGTAAGGTCACATGAATTTCCTAATTGGTAGTGCTTAGATAGTGAAGATGCCGTATGCACCACTGGTATACTTTGAATTCTTCCCTCCCTTCAGCTAGCGAAAAAAGACATACAGTAACAGAAAGTGATCGTCCCAGGAAATCAGTTCATGTGTGTCTCGCGATGTTTGCGAATGAAAGATTTGGCAAATCGTCGACTTTAGGGATGAGGGCCAGAAATGATCAATTGTTCACACTCAGCGCATCATATCCAAACGGAAATAGGAAAACAAATATTGTGTAGCCTCCCAACACACTACCACACCTTTGTTTTTCAGCAACCTGTAAACATGTTTGTCCAACTCCGTTGATTGCCATGCATAGCGGTATTTGGCGCTGATACATCAGAGTATTCAATTACATATCGTAAAATTCGAGACATTACGTTTGTTGACAGTCGAAAAGGATCAACCCGCAGAAAGACTATGGTGGAATCGTAGAATGCCCCACTGCACAAGGAATTTCCTCCTACCAGAATTCATCGGGCTGCCACACGTGGACCGGCTGCGTGATGACTGGTTTGACGGCTATCGAGGACTAATTTGTTGACACGAGGGGATTACTTAACCGTAAAAGACGTTTTGCCAGTTATTATAA
Source organism: Opisthorchis felineus (assembly GCA_004794785.1). Lineage (NCBI taxonomy): Eukaryota > Metazoa > Platyhelminthes > Trematoda > Opisthorchiida > Opisthorchiidae > Opisthorchis > Opisthorchis felineus. The sequence goes on along the minus strand of SJOL01006369.1, from coordinate 155,118 downwards.
ACTTGAGCCTTCTCCATAAAGCCATTTCCGTCAAAAAGGACGTTACGTAATGTAGACTATGTAACGAAAGCTGTAACATGTTAAGAGGTCTCCAAACGATATCCCAGTCGATAACCTGCAATTTTCCAATGACCAAATTTACTTTAAGCTGCTCACCAAAATTCAGCTTGAAACTGCTGAAGTTGATTAATGTTTTTGCATTCAGATTATCCTTACCTAATTAAAACGCGTTTTTTAAATAACAAATGTTCCGCATGGAAGATAACATTTTCAACGTACAACAAGCATCTTGCCTTAGAGTTTTCTCTTGGTAAATTTACTCCCTCTAAAACTCAGAAATGTTATCTCATTTCCATGGGATTCACATAAATGTTTTGTGTAAGAATGGTCACGAGCGTTCAAGACGAGAGTTGGAGGTTCCTAGTGTTTTTTTGTTTTTGCCTGCATGATTCTCTTCAGTCGGAAACGTCAACTGAAAGTAACATGCAACTGTGGTATATTTTGATAGGTGATATGTTCTGAATAATGGTCACTACGGAAGAAATGCTATTGTCCACAGAGATTTTTATAGGAATGAATTCCCCTAACGCCATAACTAATGTCTACTGGACACACTGCGTGAACTGTTCACTGTAGTCCTGTTCATTTTCATTAGTTTTCCTTGTGAGATGGGATTAAGTTCATCAATTAGAACTAGCCTTCATCTGAAAGAACATTTTGATTCTGTCTTACTTGGAAAAAATCTTCCAAACCCTCGAATGTGATCAGAAAATTGCTACGGCTTTCAATTTTCTTGGTCGCTGGTGAACAGTTCAGTCTCATTATTAATTCATGTGTTTCGTCCAATCGCATTTCAACTTTCATCTGCAGCACTTCGAAGACATGCCTATTTTGGAAGTATGTTCTTTTGTTTTCCTGTGATATCCCAACTTGATGTAGCTTGTCGGCGCTATGTATGAAACCATCCAGCGATTGAGTTACTCAAAACCTTTCCTGTTGTTTCGGTAATTTCTGAGCCTCATTACTTTTTCCGAAGTAAACTACATTAACGATCAAACCCCCTGGAAGACAGCTTGTCTGCTAATTCCCTCCATTAAGAAGTTCTGCTTTTACTCTGCCCAGAATTATTGGCGTCCAACACGAAAAATCCATGGACACTGCTCGACGTTCTTGAGAAGATTAGCCCACAACTTCAAACCTAATAGGTATTCGTAGGAATTTGAAATATTGACGTGGAACCAAACAAGTGACCAAGCAAGTGACTAAGCAAAGTGTCCGCTGAGGTCACTAACGACAAACTTGATGAACGACGTTAATTTACGAAGTTGAAATCGATCACCCCAGAGTGATTGTCTCCATAAACTGTGTGACCACGTAGCACTTTTACGGGGATCCAAAAGTGTCTGACATGATATTTGCGCTTGCCCTCTGTTGCAGCAAACAAACATCGCCTCACATCATACGCACAAAAATTCAACTCAGTCGACAAGGTCACATTCAGAATGGGAATTTCATGAAAGCGTTAGGTGTTAATTTAATGCAATTCAAGCTTGTGTTGGAGAAAATTTATCATTCATTGAGCACCCTATTAAGATGGCCAACAACGGTACGCATTTTTCTTTCGTGGGAATTTTCTACGCCAACATATCGGAACGAAGATCTGATGAGATATCATGATGTGGACTGGGTCAAAGAGCAACGTAATTAGCTCAGATAGGTTGATAAATCAAACGTACAATTGTTTGTGACTGGAAACAATGCAAAGAACCTTTTTACCGGGAAATCCCAGTTACGACTGTGTATCATACAACTGCAGCATAAAAAGAGGACAGCAGTTAACCGCAAAATGGAGTTGTACCAAACATACGTGAACGCATACTTACGACATTTCGACTCTGAGTACGTGTCCTGGTGCTCGTGAGCATACGAGTTCGTACGTCAGTTCCTCCCTACCTGTATGAGCCCGTGTAGTAAAACGGTTTTACCAAGCAATTTAATACGAAGTCGGACGAGAAAGCTGATACAGTGTAGTGAGGAGAAATCTAATTTTATGTCGTTTCTTCGGATTTTATTAAATTTAGTTCTCACTTTTTTCCGTGATGCAGGATGCAGATATGTTGCTAGTACCCTACCACTCACAGAGTCAAATGTTCTCCTGTTTTTTTAGGACTGAAGACCACGATAGTCAAGCTCTGTAAGTGGCGGCTGCAGTTACTCGTCCATGATGTGCTACATACTCACATGATTCGGTTTTGGTTAACTGAACTCCCGAATTTCCAGTAGAATCGTATCGTTTACACGTTGAAAACTATAACAAGGTTTACAAATGTGGACAACCCGTGCTTTTGAGCTTGGGCGGCATTAGGAAAAAGGAAAGCCCTCAAATGCCTACTTTCGAGCTGAAAATTTTAAGGCAGATATCAGTGAACAAACTAACTCTCCAAAAATGAAGCTGGGGTGATAGGTGACAAGGTGCAACTTTAGCGTACGTTATGATCACATCAGCTGATCATTGTTGACACTGACACCCCAACTCATCTGACACAATGCTAAATTAAATAGAATAATGAGTGCCTTTCGGAACTTTCAAGGTTTTCGGGAATATCTAAAATGGTCTTTATTGACTGTTTTCATACCGGAGAACAATTCCTATTCAGCATGCATCGGGTTAAACGAATACTTCCTGCAAACCTGAATACCTTAGGAAACCACAGAGGCAATGATTAATATTCCCGCACTCTGTGTAAATATCGGCACCTTGTAGCAGCAAGCCAAGATACACCAGTAGAACATAAAATCAAAGCAGAGATCACAATCCAGCCCCAAGTGTTAATGATACCGGGGGAGACATAAGATTCTCCCCTTCGCCTCTCGTGAGCTTCTAGTTATAGCAAAAAACACTCATAAATGCGGGTAGCAAACGAATCAGAACAGTGATCCAGTAGACATGTATACTTTGCGTAGAATAAGGAATAGTCTGACTATCATTCTAGGCAGTCATATCTACCTTCTTTATACGTAAGTTTAAACCAGACAAATGTTAGTTTAGTCATTTTTGGCTGGAACGTGAACACAGCAGAATCTTCGCTGTAGTCATCTCACAACACAAATTAGTGTTGAATACAGGCTATCTCAAAATGAAGTAAGACGCCAACTTTTAGTAGATCTGTCACCGTTATTAGGCCATCCCATGCAGCAAGGCAAGGTTTGAAGAGCACCGAATGAAAATGTCTTGAGAATGAAGATAGCTATTTTCACCCCCTCCTAACGAGGTTTGATTTTCGGGAGAGCGTCTAATGTTTTGACCAGTGGATGGTCAAACGCATATTGAGATTTCAAGGTTGAGTTCCCAGTGGACCAAATTTTTCTAAACCTGAGACCTCCGCTTTTAGGAACTTCTACCCTGGAAAAATCAATATCCAGCCGGAAACCACTCTTGTGGAAGACCTTTGTCTTCTAATCGTACGTTCAGTGGTTTTTGTCAAACGGTCTCTTAATCAATCTCAACTAATTCATCGAAGAAGACTGGGATGTAACTTGTTATTGGACTGGACGAGCAAAAGGTGGTCTATTACTATTCATTTCTGTCAGAAATTATCCGTGGGATGCTTTTCTACGCGAAATATAGAAATGTGAAAGGTGTGGCTGACTGGGTGACTATATTTTTCGTGTTTCCTGACGGCTTACCGGATTAGTTGAAGGGGAGTTTATCCGTACAAACGATTACGAAGAATTTCAGATCAAACTGATGAATAATATTTCACTGGCCTCAAGAATCTCAGCACTGTTAAGCTTTTGCAACCCCTCTTAAGTATACGAAACTCGGAGGCACCTGTTATGGTTGGAAATTAGGACGCAGTATGCGCTTGATGGGTCCTCAGTCGCGAAGCGTTTTTTCCCACCAAAATGCTTCGGCTGTTTAGGCTTTATGCTCATGCCGGTTGGCTGGCCTCCAGAAAGGATCTACAGGTCAACAGCGGTTGAACTACTAGAAGCCAGTACACAGTTGGTAAGTCGCACGCAGTTTACCCGGAGCCGGACGGATTACTACGTGCAGTCGACGAATGCCGACTTAAACCCGAGGAAACAAGATGGACGGGCATACATACAAGGGCACAGTTGGCCTTACAAGCGAGGTAAGGACAAGCAGGACTTTATACTAACGAGAAGAGGTACAGTTTGTTCAAAAGCGCCCTGGCGTCATCTGTCAATTCCTCTACAATTCAGCCGGATGTCAGTCTCTCCAGCTACACAAACCCTTTTGAGCACAACCAAATGGGAGTAAAGAGCGAAGGGGCGAGCAATTAGTCGGATTGATACTGGTGTAAGGAGGGAAACCCCTCACTGCAGAGTTGTTTATTAGAGAAACGCCAACCAAACAGTTACAGACTATTGGACAGGAAAGTTAAACGCTCATTGGCACGTTGGTTTTTAGAAACTGAATATCCGTCTTCTTCTTGAAGGCGTCTTCTTCAAATCCCCCGGATATTCATTGACTATCGCACGATTGCAAGTAAAAACTGCAAAGCAGTTCCACAAATTCCGTAATAAATCCCACCTTCCATTAGATCAAGGCGAAGTTATGAGAACACACATGCTACTCGCATGCGTCATCAGTAGTACCCACAGTTACACTGGTACTGTCAGCTCGTGGTTTGAGTGTAGAGCAGGCCAAATGCTGACCAGAACTCAGCCGACTCATCCAACCAAGCCTATGCTTCTTCTGTAGTGGTTTGGAGTTTCTGTACGCTGAAGACTGATGGATCCAATTGCACTCAGACATTTATGCCCACAGGTTGCACGGTTCTCGTTGGGGATAGCGGTGTTCAACGTTGCACAGCCACTTCAGTTTACACGCCTTTGCTCAATTACTGAGATGGGGTGCACCTGAAAGCTAGCGAAGATCTTCCACTTTTTAACTGACCATAAAAGAGTTGCTTCAGTTGTCGGTCATTCATTTTAAATGGCCCAACAAGAGCAGCTGATTGAAGGAATGACCAAAAATCATTAAAGGCTTTAAAACTGCACCAGTGAGCAACCAAAAACGGATTGCAGAAACACTAATTTCTATTTCGAAGTTGAGAAGTTGACATCTTCATTGAAAGACGTGGAAGAAACCAACTCAACGCTTATACAGATGTTATTATTAGGTAGCAGGGACTCCATGACATCAGCATAGATGCTCTGGAAGGAGCTCTATTGGCCAATCAAAAAGGATTACGAAAATCTGGATACACATTTAACCGGTATTGGAAATATGGACTCGGTTTTTTAATGACTGTTTCTATGAATGGAAATATATTGAGTGAATCAAACTGAATCTGTGCCCGGATAATAGGTATCAAATTCAACCATCAGGTGATTCTTCTCGACATTTATCACCGCACAAACAACAAGTGTCCCATTCACAAGCCTAGCAGGAAAAGCTCTACGAGCTAACATTAAGCGTCAACACACTCATTTGATCGCCTGCTCACATATTCTTCACGGACGATCTGACAATCCAAATGAGTCCTAACAGAGAGAATTTGAATGTGGTAATTGGACCATCCGGAATCAGAACCATCAACTTAAGTGGTCGGCGTCCGGCTACAATGTGAGCAACTTTAAAACTTACCATCACGTACTCCAGTGCTAGGATTTTGGTGCATCCAATAAGTGGATGTGGACATAAGTTAGATTACCTTACTGTCTGACGAAAATAACATGAAAAAATCCCCCTACAAGGATTTTCCCGGCATGGATTATAACACTCATCAAGAACTCTGGAACAGCAATAAACTAGGACGAGGGACCCTTTTAAAACAGCCCTAATTAGAGTCACAACATAAAGTTGCCAAGAATGTTTTTATGAAAATGGTGCATTTGTGTATGCAGTTGGCGACGGGAATAACACGGGTTTTCGAAAGACACTTCGGTGACCGCCACACTCAGTCGCTCCAGAACAACCTAGCGTTGCAAAAAGCAATTATTTGGATCATCTTGGCGGACTGAAAAAGTAAAAAGCGGGTAGAAAAAAGCCAGTCATATGCAGATCGACCTTCACCGTGTGTCGTTCAGGTTACTAAAGAGAATCCGCGAAGTGGAGCAGCCATATTTCTGATCCATCCAGGACACCCAAGATGGCAGCTCGAAGAGCGACTGGAAAAGTGGAAGGCCCATTTTTGTGTTTTAGCAATATTTTAAGGGCGTACAACAAAAGACATTCTGCATTCAACTTGAAGACCGCAGCTTGGCGTCTTGTGAAGATCTGTTCTACCTTGATAGCTTCCTGCCTACAGACTAACGGAGTGCTATCAAACTACACCTCCGGGCTGCATACGAAAGCACTGCGCTCTGCAGCCTATAGAAAAACGATAAGAACAACCACGGTTTGTGCGGGGGAAAACAAAGCCGCAAAGTGCTAATTTGTTGTGACTTCACTCTGGTATGGCACCAAAGCATGGGCACAATACGAACGATATATTAAACTACCTGGCATTTTTTATTTAGGTTGTCTGCGTTAGTTATTTCAAACTCAGTGGTCAACAAAACAATAAAGTTCTCAAACAAGCAAAGATCAACTGTCTAAGCCATAAACCGACGGCCGATTTTCTCTTGTCGGTGATGATTTATCGAAGCCGCAAGTGTGACAGTCTGACGCGCCTGGCGACGCAAATGCCCACGAAATCCTGAGAATCCCACATACAGGGAGGACGTTTTTAGCCGCATCGGTCTCTGCTCACAAATTTATTTGCATCCCCTTAGGTGACCAAGGTCAACCGTTGGAAGACCAAAGTGTACGCTTTTTTAAGGCCAATCTTTTCCAATCTGTCCTCACTTGGACGAAGACAGCATCAGTGCTTCCAGAAGTACAAAGATCCTGAACTCCTGACAGCAACACCCTATTTTCTTCACACAACTAACACCTAAAATATTGCACATTTCTTTACAACTGCCTCGCATTACATAGGCTTTGGTACGATGAACCGCTTCTCTCCGCCAATCTTTTTTACAGGGTGAAGCCAGGATAACTGCAGCTCTAAAGCCCGATCATCATGACCAAGCGAAAGCCTTTGAGGGTGTAGATATCTGTTTTTCCGGACTGATTGGTTTGTTTGAAAGTTTACCAAATATTATGCGTAGAGAATTTTCGTCTCGTGAAACGCAAAAAATTACGATTCACGTGATTCGCTGAGGAACGGTCGGTTTTCATCTTTTTTCTTGCTAAAGCTGATTAATTAATGCACTTTGAAAGCGCACATCTCATGCGGAACCCGTATGAATGCTAAAAGAAAGAAACTGGAAGAAATACAAAGCATAATGATCTTCATTGCATATCATTGATATATTTGTTTTCATTTCTTCATTCGTTCGTTGGTTTATAGATGTTCACAGCGATATTGGGCCTGTTTATATTTCTATCTATATTCTTGAATGTTTTGGTTCTCCTTTCAACTTCTTTTAAACAGCCGAACTGATTGATCCCTACACACGTAAGTTATATAAATTTTGTAAATGCCATTCACCAGTGTTGCTGTCCATTCCAATGCGGATGCTTACGGCGCCCACGAAATCAGTATGACACAAATTGCCAATGCGTAGGCTTTCAAGCAAAGGGCATCTGTCAAGGTGTTCCATTTCTAGCTGCTGCACTATCCACTTGCCAATGATGAAAGAAGGCAAGGAATGCAAGCTGTTGAAGGTCTAAATGGAAAGAATGCACCCGGTTTTTGAGCTCGATCGATTTGACTGGTACCAAAAACCGGCTCTTTCGCTCTGATTTTCTAAAGGCCAGTTTGTTCGTGTATAAAACGAAAATACCTCTTACAATGACACAAACACAACCGGTGAAGTCATGTGATTTCACCAAAGTGTTAATCCGCCTGTCGAAGACACCAGGGTAAAATATTAATGCAAACGTGTCAGGCCATATGTTCAAAGCGGTATGGACAAATGGGCTGTGTGGCACATTAGTCGGTCAGGTTGTGTTGGTGTATCTATTATACGTCTACTATAGATGCGTCCGGTGTTAAGTAATGTACTGACTGCATTCGTGCGGTAGTCGTTGCGGATAGCTATGCACTAGAAACGGCCATCTGGGAAGACTTCACTCTCATTTGATTTAAAACCACCACCTATTTGTTGCATACTAAAAGTTCTTTTAGAGGATCACAGTGATCTCTAGCTCCTTTAGGTTACGTGACTGGGAGTTTTATTCCTTAGTCATTATCGGACTACCTTATGGCGCGTGAATTGATCGCAAATATTTTGTCTGCTTTCAGGCAAGCCGCTGATTGGAAAACTTGCTCAGTTGTGTAAGTGAAAATAATGTACTCTTTAAGCGCAATTTATGAATTTTTAAAACCGAAAGTATGTTTATTCCAGGTAGTTGTTTAGATAAATAAATATGCGTCCTCTTGGTATCTATCAGCAGGATAATATGAGCTAAGTTTCAAACTACGACTTTTATCAAAAATTGTACGTCAGGAGGCATTAATTGATGTAGTTGAATTGTCGGTGCACACAGGACTTTGAACTGCTCTCTGATTATGCGGTTATTTTACAGTGTACTACCAGTTGACCGGCTTTAGTCAAATAATTGCTCCAATCGATCTTCGTTCCACAGTTTACTTTCCCGCCATACCTTCTACTGAAAGGGACATCCGAGCAAAACACCAATCATTAGGATGAGTTAGAATGTGGCAACATCCATGAGCAGCTCGGAGCCCGTAATATTTGATCACCTGAAATGTTGTACAAACTGAACTGAAACGTCTAACGTTTGATGTCGATTACGCTGCGAATCTGAGCCAACTTTCGTTTGGTGCTCAAATCAAGTGAACGACATTTGCAACCTCTTATCTCACAAGTGTAGGGCCTACAATGCCGATCAGCCCCTCATGGTCGGACAGCCGGGATGTCACGGATTCGAAACTCCCCGGAGTTCCTTGAGATGCGTACCACTGATGATACCGAATGAGGATAACCGGCTGTACAGTGCTTCTCAGGTTTTCAAGATTGAATGGCTTCACTTACAGGACAAAATCTCAATGAAAGTAACAGATATGCCGAATTTTTTTCATTTGCAAATAATAGCTTTTCCAAGTCACCCAGTTTAGTGCCAAAAACTAAGAAGACTGATTTCCTCCCATCACTCAGCGTATTATATCCAGCATTGCCGCTGAGTTAGGCCATAGAAAGCAAACCAGTCTAGTTGACAGCCGTTCCTCCCCGTAGGAGGAACTTTGTTTAGTGGGATGCTTTGCTAGGATAAGAAATATGGACCAACCGCACGAAGCCATGCATATTACACACACAGAGTTGAAAACCATGAATTGTCAATTTTATTCTTGCATCATAGATGATGAAGGCAGACTGCAGCCAGTCAGTCAAGGTCAGTTTATAATGCTGGTATTGCAGTATTGTTTTGGCAATATCGATGATAATTTAAACTAGCTATTCACTCAGTCAGTTGAAGGATTCATGTCTCCTGTCACAGAAGTTGCACATTTTATAGGTATCAAGTCCAGTTGCCCTGCGGCACAAAACCTTGAGAATGTGGAAAAAGGGTCACCTGGAAACAGTTGTCCACGTTTAATCAGTCGACCTGCTGTTGCTAAAAAAATACATGTTTCATGACGGCTAATAAACTCACTACTTTGGCAAGTAAAAATTGTATGGCACGTTATATCCACGACACAAACTGCCATCACACAGTTGCTGCATGAAATTATAAGAAAGAGGAAAATATCATCAGCCAAAAACGTATTCCCCACATCAAACAAGAAAATTGGCTCAGGAGGGCGACTTTTGGAACCCTGTCGGACCATTGGTAGCCCGGCTGGGTTAGATTTCCACTGATCAAATGGCGGCTAATCTGGAAGCTTGGTAGCTGCGAGCTAATATGTAAGGTCGGCAAACAGGTCAGCAGCCAATTGGCGCGTTAGAGCTACTGAATTTGCGACACATTTTCGGACTTTCTACGCTTAAAGCAGCCTATCTCTGGAAGACTTTTGCCTGTCGAGAAGGTTCCACCCGGCGATGGAGAAATATCCTCTATAAAGTTTTGCATTTGTTCTGCCTTGTTTCACGTGGTGTAAGGTTTATACCACGAGCAAACCATCCACAAACCCAACCTCTATCTAAGAATAGCTAGAGATAGATTGCTAGACCCACGGCAACAGACACACACAACCGTGTCAAGAGCTACGAAACCACCTCCTCTGAGGTCCAGTGGACCAAACATTCTGCAACAAATTTGCACATCAATCTGCTTAAATCAAGTTTTGGAAGTTGGGCAGAACCACAAGGAATGGGAACAACAAAAGCAAGAACGAGACAAGAATCAAGAGCCCCTCAAGGGAAGCACCAAATGAGAAAAAGATGAACACTCTGTTCAAAAAACTCAATTTGAAATCTAGAGTAGTTGGTCAGGAAGGACCTGGCACTGAAATCCACAAATCTGATGAGAACACCAAACAGCAACCCCGTCAAACCGTCACATCAGTCGTCATACGCAACAAAATCTTCAAATCTGTCTATCGACAAAGAGAAAGAAACAGTGAAGGATTTGAAGGCAGATGTAAATATCGCTGATAAATGATGCCCAACCACTATCGCAGGTAACGCAGGCTAGTTTACAAAATGGAAGAGTGCAGTCCGAATTGTACGGAAAGACCACACACACACACACACACACACACACATAGACACCTAATTCTGAACTCTCAGAGCAATCATCCAAACTGCCATCCGGAAACTGATCATGTGAGTTGCAAGACAATGGGTTCACAGGTAGAAGCACAGAAATGTCTATAAACAGTTTCCCAAATAAACGACTCTCTGTAGCATTTCATTTGGAGACCGTAAGGGTGCACGAATGGCCTGCATACTCACCAACACACTGAGACAGACGCAAATAAAAACATCAATGTTATTTGCCAAATTCACTATAAGGATACTCGGGCAGAAAGCTGTCGGCCAAAAAAAACATTAACACAATCTTGTTATTAGAGGGCGCAATCTATTTTCGCCCGCCTCCTTATGGCAGGACAAGAAAGGACGCAAGACGGACTGAAACAATGGTAACTTACTAGGTCAAGCAACAAGAAAGCAAGAACGAAGTTGTGTGGACGAATGCTACTCAGATGTTAGGGAAATAAATGAGAACAAAGAAAGTGACCTCTGGAGACAAAAGAACCCCAGATGTATAAAACTTTGAAAAGTACGAGAAATAGAAAAGGAAACCGGAAGAACCATAGTCTACGAGCGAGTTAAGTGGACCTGACAAACGAGCAGAATAATGACAGACTAACCAGTAGACCAAACAGGACAGGGAGGGGGACAACCCAATCACTCGGAAGCAAGGAAGCAGTTCAGTAGTTTTGGGCGGACAATTGGGAATAAAGAACAGAAAACACTAATAATGGGGATTGGAAATGAGTAGTAAAAAAGGTTGTTGAAGAACACGAAGACCAGCTACGATGCTACACAGAATGTGGTGGACCGTTCCAAACAAGGGATGAACAGAAAAAAACAGCACCCAGTTATGGGTGAAACAAATTTCGAACCAAAGTATTGGCAAATGGTTCTCTTTAAAAGCTACCTGAGGGCAGGCGGACGGGGAAAGGAAACAACTGGCCCAAATACATACTAATGACATCTTTTCGTGTGGCAGTGGGACGTTTGGAAATAGTTCGCTAAGCTCGGTGGAAAGATAAGCCACATTTGAATCTACGACCAAGGCGAGTTTTATGCTGTTTTGGAGATTTTCTAGGTGAAAAAAGGAGAAACTTTGGATTGTACCGGGGGCCACCAGGTCAAAGAAATCGTGAGCAACGCGGTGAAATAGGACATTTCACCTAGAAAGTGAGATGACAAGTGAAAGTCATGCCATTCCTAACAAGCATTTCTCTACAGTGTACCAAACGCAGCCGCTCAGCTCGGTGGACCTCAGTTGGCCGCATGACCATCCAATTAGTAATTTCACAATTTTTTCTATAGTTTTGGTGTGCTCAGGCAGCTTAAGGGGTACCATTGATGACCCCGTTAGCAGGACGGGGGTGTAGTTTCCACCCAGCAGTTGAGATCATTTTGAATAGTGATCAGCGTAACGAGGCGTGTAATACACATAGTCTGTCATGCTCAAGGTACAAACAGGAAATAACTGATCGTTATGTATGAGTGATGAGTATATTGGCAGAGTTCAGAAGCTTCGTAATCACAAAATACATAGCTTTCAATAAGCAAGCAGCTAGGAAATCGGGAGCCGCTGTGTGACCAGCAAAAGTACTTCGGATAAAGGAGAATACTGGGCCCAGGTATACCGGCAGTCAACATTGCGGACGTCCATTTGGGCGACTCCATCTTCGAATAACTTGATGTAAACCCACCAATCAGCTGTCATTTTCTCTCTAGAAAATTTCGTTCATATGCTGCTTCGTCAGCAAAAAGGCACACAAAAACTTTGATTGACTCTGAAGTATCTAGGAAATCCAAGTTTAAACTCAAAAGGAGAACTGCAGCAGCTACATTTTCCCTTATTAATAGCCTCAGTCAAACGTCACCAAATTTATTTTAAATTTGTTACCTTCTATGAAGAAACGGTCTTTTACTAATTTGGAGCTCGTCTATCTCAACTATCTCTATTCAGTTGGCCTAAAGCTTTGATCTACATACTAACCAAACTTGTAAGGACGTCGGCCTACGTAGGAGCAGTTTTTTTACAGCTAGATGCACACTTTTTTCGTAATGTGAACGACTGCCCGGGCATTTTAGTCTAGCACGTATCCACGAGTCAAATGAAGTCTCAAAATTTGGCTGAAGATGCCGTCAAATCTACTCTATCGACAGGAACAGTCTAGAATTCAGAATTCACTGGCCGCTTTGTGTTCAAAAGTTCTCCGACAGTGAGGTCGGTTCTTAAAACAAATGGTGTATGAGAAAATCCAAAAATATGGAATTTTTTCTGCGCTGTTGAAACGGAAGGTATTATGGCAGGTGATGGAGATTTTTGGACCGCAGATTTTGCTCCTCAAATTGCGCTTCCAACCACTTGAGTTGAGCCCGTTACGCATAGGTTACGGCGCTGCATTATCGAATGCATCTTCAAAAGACCACAGGTCAAGTGTTGTTTTTGTTACCTGCTGCAGAACGTCCATTAGAATCCTCTCAACTAACTGTTGCTGGGTATTTGTTCCGAATACCCGCCCGGAAGCTGGCAGTTCTATCCCCTGTTGAGACTTTGTTGATGGTGTCTGTTATTCAGTGCTGCGTGCACAAACTAATGGCGGTCCTATTAGCGTAACTTCAACTTCGACGAGACATCTTCTTACCTTGGACCTCGGTCGCTTGTCACTTTTTTGTATATATTCCACTCATCTCAAGTTTTCCGAATGCGTCGATGCAGTTGATAAATGAACCAGGTCTTAGGGAGCCTGACAAACCGGACCTGGTCAAAGTGGGCCCATCAGAGTTCAAAACTCAAATAATTTTATTCAAAATTGCTTGTTTTTGTTTGTCAGGTGAACACATTTTCATCAGGGTTAGGATGCTCTTTTAAGAAGCACAGTTTGCAGGACACCCGTCGAAGTACTACTGAGTTCTCCCTTCTCTATAGCCCTGTTTACGAAACTGTGGGCCTGGCATGGTTTGGCGGTACGTATAAGCTTAATTCCCAAATTATTTTACATTTTAAAATAGGAATGAGGTCCGTTGCCGATGTAACATCTGGTGAGTGATCAAATTTCGTCATTGGTTGTTATCCAGCACAAATTTTCATGGTTTTGCCAACCGTTACCTTCATACATGGAACCTAACTTTGCAATTGTGGCTGTAAACAGTGGGAGTTTGCGTCCATTCCAGTAGTGTCTTATATCTGGCACAGAATGCGCCTCTGTCTTCTCACAGACCCACAGTATAATGAGGTAAATGGTTAAACTTGACTTCTTATGGATTCTGACGCGGAGAAATTCGTTTTGCTTCGCCCGAAAGTCCGATGACTCTGAGCATCAGGATAAATAAACCAAAAGTTATTAGAAATACATAAAGCATTACCAAGATGCGTGTATTTGACTCTCTGGCTCGGTCAAACAACGGACATACCGCACAGGTAGTGAAATATACAACAATCAGTTTGTTTCCTAGAACAAGGGTTGTTTACTTAAAATCGTTATCGATCGTCTTGGCAAGGACATCACCTAGCTTATCGATGAGATGTTAGATTTGCTTTTCATCCCTGGTGATTTCAGAGCCGCTTTTTCTCCTTTCAATTTTATCATTCTCATCTACTCGTCTGCGCCAAACAATCATCGATCAACACTTTTCTTATAATGGAACGTTCGGGTATATTTTATTGGTAATGATATTCTCGGGACCCAACGGTAAGAACCCCGAGGTATGTCAAATAATGACGCGAATAACAAGCTGTGATGGGCCAGTGGCATCAACGTGTTTCAAATGGTCATTAATTCATTAAGTTTCTTTTGATGAGCCTCAGGTTATCTGTCAACGAATGTGAAAATTTTTATCGAGATGAGCTGCGAACTTATATCGGGATCGAGTATCATCATTATCGTCATTTTTCTACTTGGGTTGGGATTCTGCCAGGGTGTCAAGACCTAGATAGAAGGACGAGCAGAGTCTTCGAACAAAGCAGTTGGCTCAAAAGTCTGACCACAAGGCAGCGGAAAATGGAAGTGCATTAACATTTTTAAGAAAAAAGTTGCCACGCGTGTTAAACTCCCAGTACGGAAGACCAGAGGGGTGTGTTGGTCAGACTTCTAACTATTGGTCAACCTGGTTTGAGAGACTGCGAGTGTCATCGAGACACCCCAATATGGTTCAGTGGGTCATGAAGGCACTCAAACCCTCAAGCCACGGAAAGGTCAGTCTTCTCATGATGGACTGGCTAGTATTAAAATGGCTAAATAAACCACCTCATCATGGGATGCTCCTCAGAGCAAGAAAGTACTCTATGAACCAGATAGTCTGCAAGAGAACTGAAGGCTAATCTTTCTATACGTTTGTGGTAGTCTGTACCCTGTTCAGTTACTGCAGCCTGGTGACAGCAGAGCCCTTAAAATTATTTAACGAAGACTTTTAGATGTGCTATACCCAGCTAAAAGTTAATCACTGGTTTATAGAGGCCACCTTTAGTCACGGTGCTTTGCACTGATCAACAGAACTTCAGAATAAATTGAGATAACCTGAGAAACCTGCTTCTCGCTTCCTAACTTTAAAATTGGCTATAAAATAACATATGGCAATCTAACATTCACTCTGCCTGTTCTAGCACCAGGAGGTATGTACCAACATTTTACTCAAAGAATACCCATTTGAAAGTCACTGGTGATGTAAAAACCTGCCTGCTCAGGTTTCGATATATATTCCCTTTAAGCAGTGCACACCAAAAAATGATTAGCCATGCAAGATAAACTAAATGGGATGCATGACGTTCAATGCAAGGCATGCGAATTTATATGCCTTACTGGGTGAACAGAAGAGAACAGTTCGATCGGGTGACCTCCATCAGTGACTGAATAATGCCAGGGACACAAGAATCCTTTACGGCAACTGGTAATTACATATTCACTCAACATAAGTCACTGATGCATTTTCTGGTGGAAGCGCTCCCTTTTAAAGTTTTCTGCCTTTATAGGCGTGCAGTTTTCTAAAAGTTTGTCTTGTTCCAGTGTTTAGGACTCATTCCAGATCGAGTTGAGGACACACGCATCACAAACAGAGTACCACGAAGAATACATTGTCCGCTGAATTTTCCGTTATGTAACTGAGCTGTTTCGTCCTCGTAGTATAAGAATAACGGCCATAACTAGAACGAAAATGAATGGTAATCATCTTGAGCAAGTCTGACACGACAACGGACGTTCGATTGCTACTGTGTTCCGGATCGAACCAGACCAATCACACTTTGACTAAGTGCCAGTTTCTTCCGATGTCAACAAGTTTTTCTCAGTAAGAAGCACACACATTCAACTAAAATACCAAGGAGTATAAGTTGAATAGACATGTTAAAGAACGTTCAAGTCTACTGCATTGGTGTGGCTTATAAGAAAGCTTAACAGACCTCGTTTTTCGCTTCTGCCGGTTACTGGAACCACGAAAAAAACTAAAAAGATCAAGTTAACTCCTCACTTAACTGAATTCAGGTTGTTCAAGAAAAACCAACTAGAAGGGAATTTCTCCAAAAGCAAACTATCAAAATGAGATGAAAAGTCCCCTTTCGGACTGACCACTTTTCACTGGGGTTTCTACTTCAGGGTTAATGTACCGTAACTCAACTTTTCAGTGAAACCTGCTGGCCATAAAACAAAAATTTCAGCTAGCTATTCAGCAGTAACCTGACTCAATGAAGCATGTAAAACTCAGTCGAAATAATCTTGTTCTGGGAACTACAGACTGAGATATTTCCAGTTATTTAGGGTTAGAAACAATGCAGTACGGACGTTGTTAATTAATGGTTCCTCAGTGGATGATTAGTCCTTAAAACTGATTCATGCCTACCAATGTTAGGCGTGAAGTTCTCGTTTAGCGAGTCCACCACTTCCCTGAATTAGTTTTAATCTCTCCCGATGGGATGAATGAAACCATATTTCCCCGGTAGCGTCTCCTTGGTAGAGTACTTCAACTGGCTTCAAGTCCTTTATCCAGCGCCGCCTCTTAGGCCATACAAACACTAAATTTATACCGTACAGTATAATACCAAACGAATCGCAGTCCTAAACCATGTCACTTACAATTTTCATGTCCGTTTACAGCACGAACCTTGGAAGAGTTAGCGTTCCCCGGTAAGCTACACAGTAAACTAATTCATTTGGGTTATCAGCGGTGCTCGTATGTGCAAGTGACCGAATAAGGTTGGCCATTTACCCGTTCCTTGTTAGCTCTCACAGAAGGGATGCGATTCACTATACTATTCATTAATCTTACGATACATATGATTTCCTCACTTGCTGCCTGCTCAGTGCACGATGTTTTATTACGATTGCTTGTTACTTTCTCACACATCTTCATCGAATGTCAGCTTTGAAACCCCAACCATAAACCATTTGAAATCCGTCCTAGTTACATGGAAAAGATAAACTGCTGAGAAAAGAAACATGTAGGCATATCGTACCCACTGGTGAAATAAAACACCATTAAACCCAAAACATTTAAAGCCAGTATTAACTACGTAATGTTTTTTCATCTGTCACGCGCAAGGATCGGTTCATTATAAACGCCAAACTTTGCACTTCATGGTGTTGGCTGTCGTGCTGCCGGTTACTGGTGGGGTTGACCAGCCAGTTTTACGTAAGAGGTAAAGTGAAAAACTCTTTTTTTCAGTTATTTGAAAGTGTCACCCAGTACAAGACAGTCGAAGGTTGAAAATGAAGATTTAGTTATTCACAGAGGAATGAGATCTTGTGAAAACCTGTCATTAAATTAAAAAGGTGAAGGTAGTTGTCAATCGGGTTTGTATACACCCTACGAAATATTCCCAAGAAGCAAGGAAAATGTTGTTGACTAAGCCACGACCAAGGTCCGACCAAGTTGAGGAAATCCGCCAAACACGTTACAGGAGGGGAATGGCTATAACAATTGCCCCGATCTTCTTTTCAACTGAAAGCAGAGGATGGGAAAATGTTACAGGTCCAAATGCAATTTACTTGATGGGCAAATCGAAATCAGGTAGGCTTAAATAAAATAACGTTCTTAGCTTGCCAGTTTCCGCACTAATTTTCTGCAATTTGGGTTCAAGTATAACATGCCTTTCGTAGAACCTCGAAGAATGCGTCCACCTGGTGAGCTCCAAGACGGGCAGAACCGGTCTTGGGCTGTGCAGGATTTTTCAGCAACTTTACGAATAGTGCGTTACGTCCATAAAATGTACCAACTGAAACATGAGGCAGCTTGGTTTAGTACATTTGGCTGAAGAGAAACATCATAAACGGGAGATTCAGTTGGGACTCCAGTGAAAACCAAATAGGTATGTGAATGAATGTATTTCCTTGACAGAAAGTCATTTGCAGTGACGGGAAAATGGTTGGCTGAGGGGTCCGTTGTAAACTAGTGATGCAGCTGGTATCCGTTAAGTCTCCCGTAAAAACCAGATTTGTGTGTAAATAGGATTATTTTTCAAAGTTTTTTTCACATTTTACAAACGGTTTGCTAAGCCGTCAACATGACCTCAAGAGAAAAAATTGCGTCTTAAGTGCCTGAATTTATGCGGTAACCCTGCGACGGTTCAGTGGGCGGCTTACTGTAAAAAAGAGATGGGAATTTGGTTAGCTTGAATGGAAAGTGGAGAGCACACTTGTTTGTAACGAAAGTAAAAAACCGGTATCCCGCTATTTTTAGTTAGACGGACGTTGAGGCTGTCTGCATCATATTATATGATTATACACAGCTGAAACCACCAACTCGTAGAAGTTGCATGGTAATATTTGTTGTATTTTTGGGCTGCGCTACTTGTAGCTAAAACTAAGGCACCATCCGGAAAGATTGTGGAAGCAAATGTTAAGACAGTATGCAAGTAAGCCAAGTGATTTGACAATCGGAGGATTTACGTAAAACCTGCGGGGAAGTGGTACAATCAATCGAATGATTCCCGGCAATTCTAATGAAATATATGCTCAAAAGATGTATTTAGTTGTCAAAAATTATGGGAAACAAACATTTGCTAACTGAGTTGATGAAAGTCGTAGACGCAACTGAATCCTACCTGAATCACTTGTTTGTGATATTCTCCAATCAAGGTTAATCTACATAGGCCCTCTTGTGTTTCGGTTCGTATGGTACTTGAGACATGGCAGTATATTTTACTCGTAATGTTGCCAAAAATCTTCGACATTTCACTGAAACATGAGGCAGTTTTTGTGCATTCCGTTCAATTGAAAAAGCTAACATTAACGCGAGGTTCAGCTCGCATTCAGCTCGCTAACGTCTGGTCAATATGCAGATCCATTTGTTTCGATAATTCCTTAAAATTTGGGATCAAGTAGAACATGAGATTGATGGAAACTCGGGGACTGCTCCAAATCGATGTGCCTAAAGAAGAATGGGACCGATTGTGGGCTGTTGAAAGCTTTCACCAACCTTGTGAATGTTGTTTACCATCCAAAAAAACTAACCAAGGGGAATTTTATTTTCTGTTGAATTATTTACTGAGCACGTAACAAGTTTTGGTCGTTACGGCGTTTCGTCTTCCCATAATTCGTTGGTTGGCACACCTTCGGCATGTTCGTTCAGTCCACGTGGTTTAAATTTATCTAGCAATTACTCCATCTGTTTCAAATTAAAGACGAAGAAGGATGAAAGTAAAATGATTGACTTTCATTTTCTTTGTCACCCTGTTGATCCTCGAAACAATATTCTAAGAGATAAGATCGGCGGGCCTGATACAATTCTGATGTCTTTGAATGTAAGAACAAAATTACATTTTGAAGGTTTGACTGTCAGTAAGATAAAGTCAGGTCACTGGCTTTTATATAAATGTTGCCCGACCGGTTGTGTACATCGAACGATGGAGGTAGAGGAGCTTCCGTACATCTTGCGATGCTTTCAGCTCACCCAAATTGGAATCATTTTAGTGATATACGCATATTTAAATACATTCGCTGTGCAGTATCTTGCACAAGTATGATCCAGTGAGCTATAAAGCTGAGGCGTGCTTTGTAATGCAAAACAGATTAGGAGGTTCAGTTTTCCCCCAAATGTCTTAGGTATGGCCTCAAATACCACTGTTCCAGACATTTTTGATGAGGCAACTTTCTGAGTTAGATTAGAGTCACTTCAAAAATTAACTAGAACAGGTTTGTGGTAATATGACTTGTTGTGTGATTTGTATCCATCCAATCTTCCAACCATCACTTTTCTCAGTGTAATGAAATCGCTTCCAGAATCGAAAACTTCGCGACTTCGTACTGCAACACCGCAGCTGATATTCCATTCTGTCGTTATGAGTTATCGCTGATTGAAAAAAAGCCTGAGATTTTCTGAAGAAACAGATAGGAATATTTAAGATGCCGTAGTTAAAAGTCTTCCGCAAAAAGACGAATCTGAAACAATGCAATGTGAATTACGTAAACTATTTTGCGAGAAAATAAATATATTCAAGCCTTCCAATATGAAGGCAAGTTTTAATGTGTAAACATAGAGTCACACTGGTTTCGCTTGCTATGGCGATCAGAGGCTAAAAAAGAATAAATTTAGCTGGATTCTTGAGGATTTTCACCTCTTTATCCCATTTAAATACTCTGGATATTTGACCCATATTGGCACCGTCTCGTGCTTTTGCCGTCGGTTTGACTAACCGAAGGGACTAATCCAAGGCAAAACACATCAATCATCATCAATCTATCAATGTTCTGTGCGCTACTGACACTCATACGGATGTACCCAGTTCATGCACGTTCTCATACCCTCAAAAAACGACCCCCAATGAAGACCAGTGTACGAGGCGAACCAGTTCCACTTGGTTCCCCAGAGTGTTTCAGTAGCAAAAGCCTTTTCAGCCTTGGTTCGAATCACAGGGTATCCTTTCTCTCAAAGGGAAAACAGCACCAATTAATCATTCATACACCGTAATTCACCCTTGCTTTGAGTAAAACTTTACTGGAATCGTGTGATTTTTTTAAAAAAATTGTACACATTTATAGCCTCTCTTGTCAGCTCTAGTTCGGCTGTGAAGTATGGAAATGTATACCTTGCTGTACAGGTGACAAACAAATTGCATTACGAAAGAGATGTGCTAATAAAGTTTTTCTTCCGTCTATTCAGATAGCACAAATGCCCCAGGTAAGTTTTTGATCATGTACCTAGGATAATAAAAAACGAACTAAGAAACCTTCATATGCTAAGTTTTTAATGAACTGCTCAATTGCATTAGACCGGACCAAATAAAGCCATGTATTAGGGTTTTTAACCCTTCTACACGGGTGTCTTGCAAATATCATCGACTGTGTGGACATTCACATTTAGAACTGATAATGCAAGACCTGAGCCAGCAGACTTGTTGGAAAGTCTTGCAAACTAATGGCAGTTGAGCAGGCCCTCAACAAAAGGGAATAACTCACTGTCCTATAACGTCCATTCTCTGATTCGACTGACGAAATGAGATAAGTTCTCAGTCAACTTTATGTATATATATATATATATATATATATATACATATGGGAACACAAACCAAGTCAAGAGCGAGAAAATAAGCCTTTTCAAAACCTCTAACCAGTGGAAACGAGACCTGGTACAAGGGTACCAAGTCAGCTTCTGTCTCACATTTTTACTCTCCACTGTATTTAGTCGGAATTTCAGCTCGTAGCTGCTGCTCCAATTGTAGGACTAAAATGAAAAATATTTCCTCCCTTACACTCGCATTTACTTCATTCCCAGATTTGGTACAAATTCCGAACAATTTAAATTTGACACTGGTTTCCATAAGCATCTAGTTGCTTCCTCATTGGAACTTTGTACTAGACAGAATCTACACCATACTTTACCCACTTAGGGAAATTCAGGCAGACAAACGGAACGCGAAGAATTGTTCGTCACTTTGTTGAAACTCCTTCAATAATTTATACACAAGAGTAGATTAGTTGTAGATGTTTGCGGGATTTGTAGAACAGTTTGGAGTTCAAAATCTGAAACGCCCAAGGAGTTGCTCCAATAAGAACAAAACATGATTTCGGTGCTTCATTCCGCCTTTGGTGTGGATATATCAGAAGAACTGCGCCGGGATAACAACGGGTTTATTCAAATGATTGTGAGAACGACAGCTGTAGTGTTCTTGTTGAAACAAAATTGGCGAGAAGTGTGTTTTCAGGATAAATGTTTTAGTTACCACCGGTAAAGCTTCTTCGGCAGACAGTCGGTTCGTAGTTGAACTTACAGTGCATTTAGCTCTACTGTGTTTCGTTAAGGTGCTGGATTTATCAGTATCTTGAGTTCTTTTTGGATTGTTTTCACGATTAGAAGTTTTCTTTGCGTGATTCTTGGACAACAGGCATATGTAATGCGTGCTGAATTATACCGGATTTAATTTTGTCCGATGTTGTTGCTGAAAAGTCCTTAAAATATCAGCTGCCCGACTTTGATGGTAGAGCTGTTACTACGTTTGGCAACTTTGATTCCGCCAGGTGTTTGTCAGCCTGGGTTTGTAGTTGGGCAGTGCTTATTCTTGACTAGAGGGAGACCACAATATGACTGGTCGTTTGGATTGTCGTAAACGCCAGTTCTAATTGGCCGTTGTCCAGGTGACCCCTCAGAATCGTAGGCGGTTAGCTTCGTCCCACTAGCTTCACAGTTGATTAACTCAACTGATAAGCTGGGCTAAGGTTTGTTTCAGTTGAATTCGATGGCTCACAAATTGGCACAAACAAACCAGTCAGACTGCTGGTTTGGACTCTTTATTCAGCTTGAACATCAGCTTGTCGTGTTGTGCATCAGGTCAACTTTCGTGTTCGGTATGACGTAGGCCGTTTTCTCACGTCTTAAAAACGCCGTTGTATTTCAGAGGATACAGCGCCAACCTCACTATTAGATCAAATTCGCCTTTAGGTAATGCACCAGAACCAGTAAAACGTCTCGTGCATCCACTTCGTGTGCTTTGTAACACAAAGTGCCCAAAATTTATCAGAAGTTGAGAACTGACGTTCGGTAATATTTCAGCAGGCGGTGAAGAAATTTGAAAGATCACCAACTAGACCGAAAAAATCGGTTAACTAAAAGCTTTATTTCGCTCTTACCTTAAGAGTTTACAGTTTACGCGCCAAAACACCTCACAATTTCTTAAGGATCATTATTTGTAATGGCTGAGCATTAACGGACGCACGACATGTTTGTCTCAGGCCTTTAAATATGTCGTCATTTAGAGCTAGAACCTTTTCAGAACCTTAAAGTGGGACCAAATTTATATTCGCCCGGAAACGAATTCAACTTCTGTTTAGTATTCCCATATTTTTGGGGGTAACAATATCAGCCAACTCTTCTGAAAATGTAATTCAAACCGGAAACATTCACCGTAGTAAGCAAACAATGAGCGGGTGCCCGAGTTTCATTTTTGATCCAGTGCAACATTCAACGGTACTATCGCTCAGCGATGGGATATTGAAGGAAATCATAACAACGTTTTGGCAACCGTGTCTCTTGTTTTCATTCAGTTATAGAAATCGAAGACGATGAAAGAGTGGACACCCCGCCAAGTTAGTAAAGTTCTGTGATTCATTTCTTGTACGACAAATTACACGCGCATCTACACCTATATTCACTATGTTTACAGTACTACACTTTGGATAATATTTTAACAGTACATGATAGTATTGGAATAAACAACGCCGGTGTCCCGGCTTCCGCATGAAGCTCAGTGCAATAAATTTCGAAACAGATTTTATATAAAAGAGAGGAATTAAGCAGCTTGCAATGTTGACTTCGTTTATATCATCGTTCGAAGTGTATTTTTGGGAAATAACTTGAAAATACACTCTTAAATAAACTAGCAAATAGCGCTGTAAACCCTTGTCCCTGGGAGTTCCTTCAACATTTTTTGAAATTCACACCTAATTTATTTTTTCTTCACCTGAACTTATTCAGATACATTTTTTCTCACATAAGAATACTTATCTCATCAAGGTCCTTCACTAGTATCTCATGAAAATGAGTTCCTCAGAAGAAATACTCATGCCAAGATTCCATCAAATTTGATGCGACGACAGCGTAAAAAGTTAGGATATAGTTTACCCAATTTAATTATGGGAAATAAACTTGAAAACGACTTTTATTTGTTTCCTTGCTAGTTAACTTTAAAAGAAATGGAAAACTCCTCGCCTTCTAATTCTAGCTATGATATCATTGTTTATTTTGCAATGAATGTGGCTCATTTTGTGCAGGTTGGCCACCAAACCCCACACATAACGTATCATTTGGGGTGCTGCCTCAAAGAAATCAGTCTAAGTGTGACTAAATGGCCTTCCAATTTTCTGCAGTGTTTTGGCAAAA
The DNA here is from genome assembly GCA_004794785.1 of Opisthorchis felineus. Taxonomy (NCBI): domain Eukaryota; kingdom Metazoa; phylum Platyhelminthes; class Trematoda; order Opisthorchiida; family Opisthorchiidae; genus Opisthorchis; species Opisthorchis felineus. The sequence goes on along the minus strand of SJOL01006369.1, from coordinate 131,145 downwards.
ATGATTTGACCAATGATGAGTTGAGCATTTCTCGTGCATGTAAACAAGATCTTGGAAACGCTGTACGAAGATATGTAATTAGCTTGTAAGCACATGTAGTTGAGTGTCCATATGAGAGAGGCATTAATGAATACGGAATACATGTGTTCCTGATGTAACACAGAGGTTTTACATCTATGCATCTGTGGGATGATTCTTCTCCGTGAGTACAACGACATTCAGAAATGGTGCTGACGGCGGTGCTTTTGTTGGCTCTGCGATTATTAACTTAACTGCAAGCTCCCCTTATTCTTATCTTACCACCGAAATCGAGTATGATATATGTAGTTGATGAGATGACACAAAACAGGAGAGGAGTTCGATCCTACAGTTTGTGACAACCCACAACACTACCAATGAACAATAATTGGGGAGGAAGTCCACATACGACTGGGTAAAAACGATGATGTTGGTAAACTAGCGAAACGTTCGAAAATGCCCAGAATCTTAAGTCAGCAACAATGCATTCCGAGCTAAGGGCAGGTGAACCAGATTTCGAGTAGTTGAAGCTCGGTGGGATGCTACACAAGATAATTCCAGGAAGCTCAAAAATACTAACACTGAAATTGGCGCACAGGCAGTGTGCATCAAGAAGAAACGATCCCGGATGACCTCGGATGATGTGAGCGTGAATGGAGAAGACAGACGCGTGAGAGCGTACCTGGGTTCAGGTCATTCTCATGCGTTCGGTCGCGGCATATTCAAACACAAACAAAGTAGAATTCATGGAATTGTGACCTGTACGGAAAGGTGTATAAGAATAAAAATGAATTCACCATAAACCTTTGGCATTTTACATAAATATGGCTTTTGGAGTATATTTCTGTTTAGGCGTTACAAACGAGACTTTGACGCTTTTGTCGCCTTCGACAACTTTCTGGATACTTCAACCCGAGCAAAACATACTACTGAGAAGCAGAATTGTTAGGCTCACCGGGTAACATTTAGAACTCTTTCACCTTCCACTCTGGTTTCGTTTTGAACAGATGCTCACTGTCCCAAAATTTTACCTATATCTTTGAGGAAAGTCAGCTTCCAATCGAACGCACAATCAATCAATCAATCAACTCAGCAACGGCAAACGAGTGTTCAGGGACACCACAGAAGCATTACAGACGATAATATGTGCTCAGGCATTTTATAGATGCATGGTCGATGATGATGGGCGTTCGACAAATGCCGATCAGATAACCTGTACTAATGTCAAATGTGCCCTTCAAATTGCACGAGGCCCCCTGTAACTTTGTACTCGCTTGTTCGTAATAAGGCTGTTTTTTCCTTGTTGGTGATTCTTTTTCCGACACTAAAGCACTGTAGCGGGTGCAGCAGTTAGCCACAGGAGTAGGCTTCTGCCAGCAGCAAATCAACAAGCTATCTTACGCTTTCGAATGTGGTCGACGTTAGTATGCATTTAGACACTGAGCACTCCATGAATCCAGACTCTGATCGGCCAAATTCGACCGATCAAAGGCTCATACAAACGTTTAAAGTCAAACCGAAGAACAGTTAAATAAGATGTTATAATCCGACGTTTCGATTGCCAGGGGCAACATTTTTAAAGGATTTCTACAACCAGTTGATTGCAGAAATTCTTCAAAATGATTGCCTACGGCAGCATCACCTGGCGCTTGATCTTTTCAACAAAACCATAGCCCTCTTTTTATCCTTGGGTTTGTCCAATCGCGGCGCTCGGGTTTACTCATCTCATCTCACTTCATGCCGTTTGCATCCATCTGCAAGTTCATAGAACGGAAGAACTAATAGCGAGATCAATGATGTCTCGAATCAAGCCATGTAAAATTGTGAGAATCCGTGGACAATCACACCTATCTTAAAGTGATCGCTGCGGAAAGTGACTATTGCGTTACCGAGCACAAAGAAAGATTTATTTCATAATTCTTATGTCATTGTTCATCGTAACGGAAGACTAGTCTGGCACATCGGTTTGATAGTAATCATTCGGTAGCAATTAGCTCATTTGTTGGGCAAAACCCGAAAACAAAACAACTTGGAAGTTGGCACGCTGGTCTTTTATGTGCTGAACAAATTACATGAGGAGTTTTCCTGTAGTGAACAAGGTATTTTTGTTTGCTGTTCCTTCGAGGTTTACATTTTGAAACTGTATTCTCAGTGAGATTATTTTGCATAACTCTGTTTCCTTTTGTAGCTCCTGAAGTGGTTGCCGAAGTGAGAGGGCAAGCTTCACCCAGTAAGTGGTGATTTTATGATTTGTCGTAGAAGTTATTCAGAGAGTATGTGAACAGTCTCCGTTAAAGGAATGCACATTCTACACAGTATATTGAGCACTTATTTCCTTGCTCTTACGATGGTGCACACGAGAACCTAATCACCAAAACGTCGGTTTGCGTGCGAGCGTTGTCCTTTTTTCTCCCACCCCAGGACTTACTTTAAAACAGCTTGCTGCTCGCACTCATAGAGCAACACTCGAGGAGTATGCTGAAGAAGTCCGACAATGCTGAATTCGGCATTTTTCAGTTTTTTTTTCGGGAACCTGCAGAGACCACCTTTCCTTAACCCTCTACCTGACAACTTGGAGTTTCACTCTAAGTTCCGTTTCCGTGAGGGAACCGTTCTTATTCCACATATCGTTCTGAGACTCTCTTAAGTAAAAAAAATCGTTCAGCTGTAACACTTTTTCGTGCCTAGCTGCCATGCCACCGAAAGGGAGCCCGAGAAACTGCTGAGGTGAGAAACTGCCAGGTAGCCTAAGTCTAGACAGGAGAAGTCGAGATGCATAGGGCGGGTTCGAAACATAGACCTTCCAGTCAGTAAATTCGCACTCTAAACACTGAGCCATCTTGCCCTCTTGAAGTTGTTAACCAGACTGACTTTACTGGTTAGAATCTCCGTATTTCGTTGACCGATCATCAACTGTAAATCTGTCGGTCGCTTCCACTTAGCATGTGGCTGGTCGAAAAAGCTACAAGGCAGACGGTCCATTGGCATGTAAAGTACACGCCCTAACCAGCGCAGCCTACGAAGCATGAAGAACTGTAATAACGGTATGTTCCTCAACTTAGTTCTCGGTTTAAACCTCCGAAGCTAGCGTTCTGGTGTGAAAAAAAACTACCCAAGGTACACAACGTGTATTAACGTCCAAAAACCAGGTAACTCTCTAAAGTGGAAGCAGCTGAAGCCTTAAACGAAACAACTTGAATTCAAAATCCCTCCTAATGGAACAAGGAGGCAGACCGTATGACTCAGCAAGCTCTACTTCAGAATATCATTGTGTACCAGGAACTTCCCTGAAGTCTGAATGTCTTTGGGGCACATTGGCGTTGATCGCCATAAACCTTATCCAGCAACCACCCTAATTATGATCCATGTCCACCGAGTGTAGAAAAACTGACTATTTTGAACGCAAAGCTGTTCAAACTGCTCGTCCGTTTTGGACGGATTCCTGACTGTTAAAAATCGCTGCGCTGAGGCTGGGGCCAATGCGACCAATGGCCTTTCTTTGGTGTTACGGATGACCCTCGATCAGAAAGGAGCTTACAGTACAGGTATATCGAACGGGTAACAAACAAAACCCACAATTCTCACTCAAGTGATGCAGATACTTTTTAGCTGAGGGCGCTACATCTCCCATCGGTACCCTTTTGGTCGAGGTTGAGTAAAGCACATGTCACCAAGTTAAAAATTCCGCAAGAAATATTTCAAAAGCAACCATTTTGGAGAAACCTACTGTTAACTATTCAGTGAACGCTATCACTTGAGGGATACAGTCGTCGGAATTGCTGTAGGTCAACGCTGATTCAAACGAAAAAGCATTCAGCAGATCACACTAACTGGCCTGATATGGTGATCCACTCACTGAAACCACATCACGTGGTCACGTACTGACTGGCTGCCCCAGTGACGAATCCTTATAAAGTTTTCACTCGTCACTCCGTACGTGACCACGTGATATGGTTTCTGTGGCTTAGTGATAGCCAATAATACTGCTGAACAGCCGCTCGTGTTCGAACTCGTAGCCCTTAAGGTAACAGGATCGAAACTCCTTTAAGTTTCGAGAAATCCATCGTAACATTGATTCCAAATAAGGATGAACATCTGTACGGTTATTCCCGGCTTTCCAGCATAGATCTGCTTTAATTACAGGATGGAATCTCATTTGAGAATGACTTTATTGTTTTGGCACTTCGAAAAGCGGGTACCACAGGAACTGGAGATTTCCATCTTGTCTTCAGAAGAAAGTGAATCCTACACGAAATTATCACCGGCGATGATATTTTGTAGTACTATCTCCAGGTAGGAAAAACACATGCATACAATTTATTTCGCCCAATCAGTTTTGACGGTCACAAAAACATTCCTTTACCGCTCTTTTATCTCGTTAAGGAGGAAGGGGAGGGAAAAGACAGAGTTCGACAAGTAAGAACACTTGTCTACCATTTTTTTGTATAAAATCATTATCAGTATTAAAACAAGGATACTTCTGAATGTTAACATTGTAACAATCCGGTTCTGAATATGGTAGCAAACGGCCGAAATACGCTTAAATGTATCTTGGTTGTTTAAACAAGCTTTATGTGAGCACAACACATTTGTATTCTCATCTGGTACACTAGATCAGCTGACTCTGATATCAACTAAGCGTGTTGATTTTTCGACTAGGTTTTGTACTGCAACACATCCCAACCACCTTCGTAGTTAGCCAGTTTATTGGTTTGATACGCAGTGAAATGTAGGAAGCTCGGGTGCGTTCATCGGTAGTTGATTAGGTGGTCATGGTTCTGTTCGTAGAGCTTGGGAACTAGCTTGCAAATATTTCGTCACCACTTGAGGTGACATCATTAGTGCGCGCAGTGGTGACCTTCATCTCATACAAGGCGTCGTCTTCAAAGGATATCCAATGATAATTCATCTGTCCGACAGATATGAAGAATCCCCTGTCAGGAAGCTCATGCCATGAGGACAAAACAGTGTTACAGTATGAAATAAAAGGGTTGCATACACACTTACCAGTTGGACGCTGGAAACCAAAAGTTAAACTGTACAACCATTGCGGTTTTTGATGTCGCTGATTTGAATAGAGAATAAAAAGTCTATATGTGAAAAGGTCAGTCGCACAGCCGCAGTTTTTCAATTTCTTTCAATGGATTCACCTTACCTGAAAATTTAAAGCACATTGTGAAAGAAATCGACTTTTTTCCAAGGCACCAAATTAAACCTGCTTGGGCTTATTTCGGGTGAATAGATTTTTCAAAATGTCAATTTGAATTTGCACTGTAATTTTTGCTGTTCATCGGTTAATCAACACGTTTGTTTTGTTCTTTTCAGAACGGCCTAGGAAACGCCAAGGAGGTAAGTTGAATACTCACCAAATTAACTGCCGATTCCAAGCACTAGATCCTTCTATGCAACAGGTTTTGTGTACCACTTCCGGCTGAACCTGGTTCTTCTGTTAGGACGGGGCTATTAACAGGTTTACAACATATTTTTGTGAGATGTCCGTAGGTTTTTTTTCCCATCAAACACCTGACATCACTGAAGTCTGCTCGCCTGTTCAGAGATGTACCGTGTTTGGGAATTTTTTCTGCTGTAACGAAAAAAAAAACAGGAAAGTTCATCAGATATCCATAATAATTGATGGTTATTTAGAACGTTTGGTTTGCAGAGAGACTGGTATTGTCGCTAAGTTACGCGTGAAATACGCTAGGTTTCCCTCCAAAATTCCATATATTATTAGGAATTCTTTGTAGGTGCACTGAAAAACGAGCGCTTGACGCAAATAGCAAATTGTAGTAAATTGCTCAGTTACAGTCGACACAAAACAGACAAGTTATTTCAACTCACTCAGTTTCCTGCAGATGTAATTCACCACGTCCTCGTAAACAAAACTTTAACTTTAATGGGTCTTATCATGTTTATTCTGGGTCTGTAGTTCAAGCTTTCAGGTTTCTCTGGTAAAAAAGCGCATCTGCTTCGAATGAATTCAGAATAGGTCCACTTATACGCCAGCAAAGTGGATATAATGGGTTTTAGCGCCTCCACTTTACCTTTATGTCTTTTTTGTGTGTGGTTCTACCCCTATCAGCGATGAAGCTCTCGGGTTTGGAGGATTCAAATTCATGTGATTGTGAATAGTGGTTTCATCGAGCGTTCGTAAATATGCCTGAACAAACTTCACAAAACTGATCGTTCCGACTGGAATCCCAATACGTCTTCTGCAAGGATAAAAAGGAATTGAAATAGCGAGATCAAATACTCAGGCTTTAGAACTATTTCACGCATTTCAGCCAGCAAACAAGAAGGGTAACTGGGCGACCACTAGAGGCACTTACTCGAAATCTCAATCAAGAACCAACGTCGATCACGCTAGCTAAACAAACATATATGAATACAGAAGGCGCGTTATTGGTTCTCATTGACTGAGTTACTGATGCACCAATGTATATACGCTTCATTTCATCTAGCTTTATAATGCAACGGTCAAGGCAATACAACATGGTGTTGCAGAAATCACTCTGACGCCAGGTGGAATTTAGATTTACACATGTCTTTCGGCATGAATGGCATACTCCATTTGAGACATGTGCTCAATGATAATACCATTCTTACAGTACAGTTCGACTTTATAATGTTGAATCCAATGACGCTGATGTCAAGGCGGAGATCTACACGTTGCACTCTATGATCTAAAAGGATGGATGAAGCATTTCATTGATTTTTAGCTCAAAAAAACGTAATATGGGTAGCTCATTATCACAACCAGCAACACGAATAACCGAAGCTTATATGATTTCCTTCAACCAAAACCTATTGTGGTACCACGTGTAAATGGTTCAGGATTGACTCCCCAGTATGAAAAGTTTATGGTTTAAACAAACGATGATGGCAAGTCTTATCAGCAAACGGATAAATGATATTTTTTATGTTTCTATCGTCATTTGACAGATGAAAGAGAGAGAGACATTTAGATGCACACGTTTTGGATGGGTGAATTTTGTACACTACTTGTAGGTCCGAAAAGACTACTGGTTTTTTTCACTCACTCTCATTCCTCGATTGCCAAGATGGTCGACTTTCTTCCAAATTACATTTTAGAAGCATCGGCGGTTTCTGAAGTGCCAGGTTAGTTTCTTTTACGAAAATGTTACTCACAAAATCTCATCACGTCAGGCTTGTTTCCCGGTTTTACTCTTCGAATGGTTTGTGCACTGAACGACTACATGAGCCAGACTAGGTTCTAGCAAGCGGCTAACAAAGAATGATGGAAAAGAATTCGATCAGAGCTTTACATGGAGTTTTGTTGCACCTGAAGTAGTTCCCATGCACTTGACAATATGGCATCAATCTTATTCGATGACGCGGCGACAAGAACTACAAAGCCATGACTCTGCTGAGGGAGGGGAATACAGGCAATAACAAAAAATATGGATATGATCGCGGAAGTTCTTGTCCTCACAGCACAAAATCTTCGATGACGGACACCACATAAGGACCACCCGGATCACACTGAGGGAAAAAAATACGAAACGGAACGTTGTCTTAGCTTGCAGCTTACAAATTTTTTGTCGCAACTTAAATACTTCTCAAACTTACTGGCCTGAATCTGTAAGTCACCTGCGTCGATAAGGATAGGCAGTAGTTATTTCCTGTCAAATCTACCAGATACATTTCTGCGGCTGACAACCAGCAGTATTTGCATCTAGGTTTCAGCTAAGTAGATAGCATAATGTGCTGTGAAGCAAAACTCCTGGTGTGCCAGTCTTTTTGCAAAAGAGTGTCTGTCACTCGTAATGCACTACTCATTAGGTTGCAGAAAACTCACGTCACAAACGAGAGATTCAGCTGGGTTCCAGGTGAGACTCTCGCAAAACCAAATTTGTTTGCAAATGAGTGTATTTCGCTAGTGTCTGTCACTGTTTTGTACAGCTCCAGACAAGCAAAACTGTAACCGACTGACATCAGTCCTTGTTCGGTATACGTGAAAGCCTTTGACCTTTGGTCAGTAGTCCCTTGTCCTTCAATAAAAAGACGAAGAAACAGAACAGATATTGGTTTGCTTCGAACATTGGTACATTGTGTGGGCAACGGACCTCACTTCATTTCAGCTGTCAATTCTGCTTGTACACTCCTGATGGAATGTCATTAGTTCATCTACAACCATTAGTGACGGCTATTGTTATAATTTGACTTGAGTGACTGATTTTGTCGAAGACCGCTATTTTGATTTTTGTCACATTTACGGTAGCTCTTGTTGCCGGGGGGAGGATCGATCTTAGATAGATAGATAGATAGATAGATAGATAGATAGATAGATAGATTAATAGATGATTGATAGGTGAACAGATAGTTGTATTCCAGCATGGTACTTCGACCAAAACCTCCGATGATCTTCTCGTCTTGTTTGCACACTCCTTTGTACTTTTGTAACTGTTCGAGTAAGAGAACGAGTATTTCAGGACGGATTCGGATATATCCTAATGAGCACCATATGTTAAAGTTGATAGCCAATCAGGTGCCGAAAATTTATTGATGGTGATGGTGAAAATATCGTAGGTGATGACAGTAGTGTGAGACTGGCTGGTAGGAAATGTAGACGTAGTTTTGTTCATATTTGACCCACAGAATCGTCGCAGCACACCCCTAAAAACAGGTTCAAGGTAGAGCAGTCGGATTAGAAAAATAAAGTACCCATTTCAGCAGTCAAATTAAGATATTCACACTATTAGACGAACCTAGATAAGTCAAGTTGAAACGACCAGACCTGTTCCGGGCACAGCCGACAACAGGAAAAAATTAATCACACAAAAGGAGTGAGGAAGTTCACAAGACTGTGTAACTGGAGTGCTAGTTTATAAAAATTATTGAGAAGCAATTATCGAGGCGTGTCCTTCGTTCATATGGTCTCAAAGACCGTGTGTGGAGGAACGCCGGCCTTTACAAGACTGGATTAGATAGTGGGAGTGACAGTCGGAGTGACCTTCAGAAAAGGATGTCTGCGGTTTTGATACAGTCGAGTCTTGAAAAAAATGCTGAAATGTCTTGCAGTATATAATATGCAAGGAGGCTTAGTCTTGACCTCAAGGTGCTAGGTTTATTCGACCTAGTTCCAGCTCTTTAGGGATAGTTTACAGAATATATCTTCCAAAGTAAACGTGCGACTGGATGTCAAAGCTTCAGTCACACCCTCGCCTTCGTATTGGTTAGGTATTGGCGTTTTTACAAAATTGCTGCAAAAACCCAAGAATATTTGATGCTGTTTGCATTCAGTAAAGATAGGTATAAATAATTCTGATGTGAACACCAAATGCTGAGGCGGCTGCTTTATCCCTCAAGGTTGTCTATTTACATTCGCCAAATACCCAAATAGCCATCCTACTCAAGATAACCAAGAGAAGACTGTAATAGGAATGACCCGTGGCTGGAGGTCAAACACCAGAAGCAACACTATGTTGATTAGCTTTGCGAATTCGCGGATTTCGCGGATTTTGACTTCTATTCGGACTTCAGGGTAAACTCGGATGAATGTCACTCCTTAGGCGTTGAATAAACTGACATGCATCAGCTAGGCACAGCGCGTTTTTCACCAAATGGAGTACCCTATTCAGACTGCTTACTTGTCTGCTGCACACAACTCGTCTTTTGTCGACATCGTTCATTCAAAAACTCTTACACTTTCTGGCAGATTACTCCAAATTTGCCTTGGTGCTGCTAAATGACGGCAGTAGAGATTATGTTTACATATATTCTCTTGTTTGACTGCACCAGATGATTCTAAGAATAAGTCGGTGGTCCTACCGAAACAGTACGCCCTGCCTTCGTTTCTAGGTAACTGCATCTAATCCATAATGAGAAACACCGTTGCTAACATGAAATAATGAGTTTCAAACTAGTGATGGTGTGACGGTGTGTACCACTGATGAGGCACCCAAGTAGTCTATTGCACAATGTCACGACTACGCCCTCGTATCTAATGAAAGGTAGGGGTTACCACGGAAATTATGAAACTGCTCAAAAGCTTTCCTTCATAATTGCTTAACGTTCAAAGAACGCTAAGAAAGTTCAAGAAAACGCTTTGGAATGCTCGCTTTTCAAAATTTCTGTGCATCTGATATGTTTACCTTCATGTCCAATTGCTTGTAACCGCTTGGTTCGTGTTTGCTAGTGAGTAACTTCGCAGCGAATTTTTTCTTTTCAAAAATTCGTAAGTATCAAAAACTTATTACCTGCAGCTCAGGTTGTTTGACTTCTCAACGCACACATTTTCTAGGAGGCGTGAAGCAACATTCCTCTGCCGAGTTGACTTCTTTGTTTTCACTGTGATTTTTTCATGAAACGCAGCCACCTCGTTGAACTAATCAACTATGACCATCCCCACGATATTGGTTCTTGTGTAAGATTATTACAACAAAATAATCAATCAGAGGACGAATATGCCTGCTCTCAACTGAAACGTTTTTCCTTCTATGCCTAGCCGGTTCTCTATTTTTCAAGTATATTATTGAGTGGTTCATTGATTTACACCCGGAATCCAGAGTAGCTAATCAGACTGGCCTAACATTTTTGGTTTTAGCGAAGCGCAGTCGCGCTCCTGGAAGTGAGTGAAGAAAACCGTCTCTGAACTTTGTTTTGCTTACCTTTATTGTCTGATATCGAATGACTACGCCTACTAGGTTTTCTGCCGACTAAAATAACCTCCCTACAAAGGTGATCTTTCTGAAGCTGTGGTTGAAAACGATAACAGATACGGAACCTAGAGATTTCTTTCGCATGACCCTTAGTTCGAAGAATAATGAGGGAGCTTAGAAGTAAAAAAAATGGGCATACTCGAAGACAAATATTCAGAAATTGATCCAGTAGATCACCCGAAAAATACTCCTAAATGAAGCCAGCCTGGATTAGATAAGGAAACCATATTCAACAGACAGTGAACACCCGATGATATTCAGTTCGACCATGATACTGTGAAAGATGAGGCTAAACTCTTTTCATATTATGTATATTGCGTCGAAATTAAAGGTAACCAGACTGAAAGCTCAATAATATCTAATCAGTGAGAACGAATTTTCCGATAACCTCTAGCGCAGTTGACGACACGCGTGATAAAAGAGTTTTAAAAGCTAACAGGTGGCTAGGTACGGGATAAATTCATCATTCTTATCAGCGAATTTTGGTGCACATGAATTTGGTTGCGCACCTCCCTCGGTATAAGATAAGCCTGGTAAGCTGAATGCAAATGCCAGTAGGGCCGATGATTGCTTTTGCTTGTTAATGTCTATAAATTCCCAGCTGAAAACTTTCCAAATCTCACACCGTTGACAAATAGCTCAGAAGAAGTAACATCTCGCAGATCGGCGAACCTTCCACTCGAAAAGTCATCACTCGAGAAGTTAGTCATTTCGCATCCACGTAATGTGATTTATGTGACTGAAAGGTGGAGGGCGCTAAATCCCGCTTGAGTGCGACTAAGTACACTGCTGATCAGCCGGTCGGAGCTGAACAGTTAAAAGTTTAGACAACTGGCCGGGAGGTTGCGAAATCGTCAGATACGCGAGGATGAAGCACTCATTCAGTACATAGATTGACTTCAAGCACCAAGCGAAATTTTGATTGAAAAACTCCAAAGTTTTCTAATGGCACCGATAAACTCACCAGACATACATCGACCCAGAATCTGATTACTGTTGTTTAATTTGTTTTTATTAGCCCGTGTTTTTAACTGGCCTGTTTGTGGGAGTAAATGTTCACGGGTGTTTTAACCCAGACACCGTTTGATTCTGTCTTGGTACTTGTCACCATGCTGTAGAAGTACCGTGTGAAGCAGAATAGGCTGACAGATTACTTCTAGCTCCATTGAAATGAATACCTTTCATGATCAACAACAAGGATACCCCCGCAGCCCAACGTGTGCATCTTAGTACTGACTGGATCTCGTGTCAATTATTGTTACTAAGGTGATTATGTTTAATGGGTAGCTGAGCACCGAAAGGGTGCTACGGCTGTATAATTATTTGACCTATAGGGTGGCATGTATGACTACAGTTCATAGTGCTACAGGCACTTAACTGCACTTGAATGTGAGGTTGGAAAAAAAAACACTCACCCGCTGCATTGCAATTCTATTTTAAGGCCGTGGTGGAAAGAAATCAACTCGCGGTAGGTCTGAAAACATGCATGTTCTGCTGACAATGCTAGATTATTTTTTTCATACGCTGTTTTCTCCTTCTCAGAATTCTTTTGAATAAACCGCGTGAATTTTTATAATGCCTAGTTATTTTCGTCGGATTCAGGAGAAGTCGTAAAAAATACCGCTTCCTGCGAAAATCGACCCATAATTAAACCAACAATAAAGTGATTCCAGGGCAGCCACCGTGTTTGCTACATGATTTTATTATGTTATTGTAATACAAGTTATTTTTCGCGCCTGTAAACAAGTAATCCAGAACCGCCCTCGATTACTCTTGCATTCGTGAATTCCTTATACTTGTTCTGGTGATCGAAGTCCTCCTCAGGTTTCATTTGAGCCTATATTCATGTGGTCAAACATGAAATTTGGTCGAATTTGGTTGAATCTCCAGTAGTACTTCTGCCGATTTCGGGGAGGCAGAATGCAGACGTATTACTGTAAGTTCAGACAACCTTTAAGTGCCAATTTAAACCAATTTGTACGGCTCGTTTGCATATCACATCAAGGGGGACGAAAAGCTTTCAAGTGGTTCAACTAAATCCATGGTTTATAGCTTTTCTCACTTAAACATTCGAGACGAGGGACAACACTCGTGTTCTTTTGAGATGTCCAGCGCAATTAA
>SJOL01006369.1:88353-102298 GCA_004794785.1 Opisthorchis felineus | reverse complement strand
AATTTAAAACTAGTTATGCAACAGTCAAACAGTGATTCGGGCCCCGGTTTCAGTCACCCGTTCTTTGAGTAGTTCACGCACATGGGCTGGTTTTGGGATGAGATGGGTTTGCAGCTGACCTAAGAGTGCTAGAGATCATGCGGTAGTTATATACAGGATAAAAGCAGATCTCCTGCGAAGCCTAATCCTCCGTTAATCATTTCAAGGCCATTTCAAAGAGCATCAAATCCTTACCTCAATAATTCATCTCGCGGTTCTCTATTCTAAATACACAGATAATTTCGCTTGTTTGCGACGGAGTAGTTTACATTGTTGCACGCAAAGAATTAAACCTAATAAAAAGCCTTGTCTAAGTTTTTCCGAACTAATGTTCAGCTAGACTTATACACTCATCTGCACACCAGTTTGTTTTTTGACGGGAGACCCACCTGGAACCCAGCTGAATCTCCCGTTTGTGATGTTTTTAGGCAAATGGATATGCTCTATCAGGCCCCCTAATGTTTCATTTCGTACCATAATCGAGATAGCACGATACATCGGGCAGGCATTAGATGGCTAAAAACTCTTCGACAGCCCACGACCGGCTTCACCCTTCTTGGAGTTGGCTCTTCAGGTAGGCGGAGTCCCCGAGTTTCCGTCAACCTTACGTTCAACTTGAAGGAAAATTGCACGAAATTCGACTTGTACACTCACTTGCATACCAGTTTGGTTTTTGACGGGATATTCACCTGGAACCCACCTAGCTCTCTCGTTTATGTTGTCCATGGACTATCGTCGATTTTTCAGCCACCCTATGTGCTGTGTATTAGTGTTCAGCTCCTTTGAGTGAGGATCATACGTAGAATTTTCCATACTTGTATACCATGTGTATTCGTATTGTTGAACAATTGACGAGTATTTTAAAGGACAGTATATCATTATACGCTACTCAAAAGCTTTGCTTATCTACATTCCTTGAAATCTTGATATTGATTCCTACTGTTGAACCCGTTCTGATCCTGCCGTTTGTGTTCTACCCTTTCTTCCAAGAGAGCGTGCCATCCAAAACTTCTTTTTCGCCGCTGTTCTACCAAACCTGCGCACCGTCAATTAAACTTCTCAGTTCCAATGATATTTTGATTTGACAGTATCCTACGCGAATGTGTTTGGTGGGTTGCTGTGTCGAACACAATTAAGTGGATGACAGGCGGTTTGGTGGCGATTTCGCTGAGTAAAGTCGTCTGAATTAAATGCGGCTCACTCAAGTAAGCAGCTTGCGTGCGGTCTGCCAGCTCACCAGTGTAGCTCACCAAACCAGTTTTGTCAAACTCCCTTTCTCCATCAACTCAAATCAATTGATAAAGACTAAAATTTAATTGTTTCGAGGTTGGAAGTAAAAGTTATCCCCGGTTGTTACTATTTCGCTGAGAAATTCCCAGAAATCTGTAAAGCGGCAGGTCACACTTTAGCCCAGTCCATTGCATATCATACTATTAGGAAATACCGAATATCTACGCAGTTTTAACATATATGACAAGGTTTGTGTTTGGTGGGAACACGTCAAGAATGGCCAGAAAAGAAAAAAGTAGAAAAGACTGACAGCAAAGATTGTAGTATCTATTTCCATAACTGGAATCAGAGTTAGCATACGTCCGGGATGCCAATAATACCACAAAAAGCCGAAACTTTAAGCAAACAACCTAGCTTCCGTGCAGAAAACTATTCAAATCCAGCTGCGTTTTTGGATTTTTGAGTACTGAGTTGGTTAATTATTAAGCTTTCTGTTGTAGGATAATGGAATTCCCACAATCCAGACAATTTTCTCCTCATCGAGGAAAATTATTAAACTATGTGCCCTACACAATACTGAGCTTGGAGCGATTTTGCTACCTTGGAAATGGGGAAAAGCAGCGCCGCTAACTTCAGTTCATTACCGGTCAGCCACCAATGACAGAGATTCCACTTTATATTAGATTGATTTCAAGCTAAGATTTCTTTGTAGGATTAATTTAAACGATGCCGAAACAACCGCACGGAAATCTTTTCAGCTTCTTTTCGCACAGCATTGCACGAACAGGTAAAATCCGAAATTTAAACTCCAAAATGTTCTCAGATTCTTTGAACGAAATGTCAGACTAACAAGTTAGAAACACTGTGACTGATGTTATTTGATGTAAATCACCAGAATCATAGCAAAGGCTCCGATCTTATCACTCACTGCCTTGCAAACTGGTGTTCAACGTTGATGCACTCCATCGCAATATGGACGCCATTCGTGACAATGAAACAGGGGAGAAATTTAAAGCCTTACTAATAAAACATCGTGTAACCTGACCTCGAATTACTTTATCAATAAACTGAAAACTTTGCTTGAGAGGCAACAATGATAAGATACTGGATTCAAGACCTTTAGGAGTATATCGAATATAACCTACTAATTACTACCTGTTGGTACCAATCTGTGTTGAAAAAGCCGCCGTCTTACATTTGGATTCGCAAAATTATCAGGAAGGCATGCACGAAATCTTAAAAAGATGAACTCTAAAAGAATTGGCGAGCATAAGAGGAAGATACACAAACCACCAAGGAATGCGGAACAATACCAAGCGCTCGTCAAAGATTCCGCGATGACGGTACATGCGTTAGACACAGGACATAGAATAGATCTGGAGAATGTTGATGTGTGATGCGATTCACATCACAGCGGCTGATAGCCGAAGCGGTGGAAATCACCAAGCATCACAGCGTGACCATAATCGAGAGTGTGTAACTGGCGAGCGTATGGAAAGCGGTCTTAGATAAGCCGAGTTGACACGTGACTGTGTGGTTGTCAATGTACGTTGAGTCAGTATCAATGAAAGGGGGTGGAAATCCCATCCCAACCAGTTCACAGACTCTCCCTCATTACACGACTATCGTGATGGACAAAAAGTGCAAACGACTTTCAAGATGTATCTTCACGTGAACCGAACCGGAAGAACTAGACCCTAAGCTAGACCCAAATCGATCTAGGCCTCCCCATCGGTCCTAACACTTACCTACCATAACACACAAAATTCCTTGGCCGTCACCTAACACAAATTTAGACTGACTTAGCTGATTGGTTCTCCTTCCGCCTTAAGTCTCGGTCAACCTCGAAACTTAGTCACCTGGCCTACCGAAGCTTTTGTGTCCAGTGAAACGTTGCCCGACAATAAATTTACCAATTTTTATTATACCTTATTGGAAACTCTAAAAGATGCGTAGTAAATACTTTTACATTTGGCCAGCTACGGTACCACCAGACTTCCACCAGTGATATTCACCTCAATTCCACACGCTGGAGATTAGGTAGCCTAGTGGACCTTCGTTACTATGTTGGACTTATGGACTACACATTTTCCAGAGAATAGAATGAGCCACCCATGAAAGTTAGATTACCTGGGATTTATGAAAACGTGTACCAGTTCTAGTGTAATTGCAAAAGTTGCACATAGAAGGAATAGACTCTTCTGAGCATCTATCCAGAGACGAAAATGTGTCGAACAGCTTTGGGAAAAGGTTTCGTAGGCCACCGACCACAAAACGATTAGTTGCAACAAAACTGAACCATTTCGACGGTTTCTACCGTCATTTGTTTTAGAAGGAGCGTTATCTTCTTCGGACATAAGAGCATACGAAGCACAACAAAATAATCACCACGCATGCTACTGTCACGTGACACAGTTTTTCTTACATAAACTCAGTTTTTCATTTAGTCGAGGGCACTAACACCAGGGTCCTCTTACAAAGACATGCCAGTCTGTTTGCAGTGGCTACTGCTGTCTACATGCTTCTTGTGTCCAAGCGAAGACAAGAAAAGTACAGTTACTTGCGGTCATCGTCAGCCAATTTTGTATTAGAAACCTCAACTGTGGGGCATTACATCAAGCTGTTCATAATAAAATAAAACACCTTAAGGTGTTTGGAACTAACTCGACATATTCGAGCTGGTCACCAGGGGAAAGTCAAAAAATTCTCAGTGATGGTGATGTTCCCAATTCATCGAACGGAAAATAGCAAAAGCGGAGGAAAAAGCCTGCCACCATTGCATGTTCATTTTTTCCCTGCTGAAGGCTTATCTTGAAAACAGCTTTTTTACGTCGCAAAATCGGGAACTTATAGCTGCGTTCCTGCACGTCTAGTGTGCGATAAGATGACAATCACTGTTTAGTGTATCCAGACGCTTCGAACAGACCATCCACGGAGCATTGTAGCAAACATACCATTGAAGGTGATCTCACAAAATCGCATACCAGTGTGTAAGTATATGTTGGTGTCAGGAAGGTCAGATTTCTGAAAACAACCCCAGAAAGTCCGGAACCTACTGAGACCCTAAAACTTCAACAACATCTCAATAGGGAAGCTAGCAAGAATGCAGGCCAGCCAATCACTCAGTCAATTCAGCAAAAGCCAATGAGTGTTCAGGCACGCCACAGAAGCACAACCGAATGCGATCAGCGTCCAGGCATTTCACGGAAGCCCAGTTGATGTTGATGGGGGTTCACTAAACGCCTATCAGACAGCCTGGATCAATGTCAAAAAGTCCCCTTTCAATAGTGCGAGGCCGTTGTATCTTTTGCACTTGCACGCACTCGCTTGTTGCAATAAGCTGTTGTGTTCTTTGTCGGTGAGTCTTTTTCCCGGCACTAGGCACTAAAGCAGGGACAGCAGCCAGACATAACACTTAGGATCACCACCACCAACAACTTTGACAGTAATACATTTGGGTATGTACTCCTTTCTTGGTATATATATATATATATATATATATATATAACATGGGGCAATTCTTCATTTTGTTCGCTCGACAAACAAACAATATTTGAATATTTGAACAGTGACCTGCACTGCATCGGCAACGCCTAAGTAGTTCGACCAAGCCGTTTGACTACTTAAGTATCGAAAGTAGTTTAAAATTAATTCGTGTGATATTTTCACATCAGTGGCAATTTCTGCGAACTCCAAGTTTAGTAGCAAAAGGTTATTGTGGTAACAGGTTTGAAAGCATTTTATCACGTTTTTGCATCTTATGAATCATGTCAACTGTGGGGTGATCAAAGCTCAGTGCTGAAAGCTTACCCCTTTCATATATCACAACGTGCCGGTGCACAACCCTATGGGTTGAGCTTGCCTGATGTGTAGGAGGGACGCAACTGAACCTGTAATGGTCTCGCTACCATAAAAGCTACTTTACCCGTGGTGCGTGGCAAAGAAATAAAAATGATAACGCTAGATTGATTATACAATAATAAAGAGAGTCAAATGGGACAGACTCACTAAGAATTGTTCTCTTTAAAATATGTCGTCGTTGGCCTAGGTCAGCGAACAAATAATAAACCAGTTATGGTTGTCCAGGGGTCTCCTTTTGAACAGTTCTCACATATACCAAAATCCTAAGATAGCCCGAAATGTTTTGATACCACAGTTAGTGCATGAAAGTCGCGAATGCCCACTGCAAGCGCGAGCAAAATCAGAAGAGAAAGTCGAACCACGTGACCACGTTTGTATTGAGTGTAAAAGTAAAAGTGCACGTTTCGTAGTTTTTGCGTATTCAAATAAAAACGTTCATGCAATTGACGAGACACGTACTGTTATAACTGAAGCAAAAGAAAGGCACAAAACACCAGAAAACAGTGACGGCAATTCTTATATCTACGCGTCTACTTGTTGGTTCGCGAAATAGCATGAAGAAATTCACGTAGATTCAGCGTCCTAAATTACGGCATACAAGAGGCCCACGTCCAGTTCCTTCTGAAAACCAACCGAATCGTTCTGCCTGCCCACCTGCGTTTGAGCGACTGTTAATAGTATTGAGTAAGTTGAGGCAACTTTCGCTTCACTGCAGCATGTGAAAATCTAATTTGGGATAACTTATATCTTGCCAGGCGTCTTCTACGATGTGCTTTAATTGGCCGACTAACCTGTCACCATTCCGGTAATGACTCGTCCGATGAACAGTTTAGATACGATAATTTGAATCAGACTGAGTTCAGGTAAAGCCCATAAGTGGCTTTAATATTGTACCAAATATGTACCTCATTTTACGGTTGCGACAAAACGCCCAGTCGTCATTCACTTGACCTCTAGTACCATTATTTGTTGTCACTGTGGATTATGTCATAGGACAAATATTTGCGAAATCAGTCTAGCGCAAATCACGACAAGTGAGCCACGGTTGATCCATTAGACCAGTTCCTCGTGTATTGTTCTAAACGGTATCCCGAAGTAAGCGAGTGCTGCTTTGTAACAGAAGATTCATAATTCAAGACTGGCCAGGACTCCCTTGTTCGAATGAGCCACTACTGAGATTTAGCCAACCCGGAGGAGGCCGTGACTGCGTTTAGTCAGGTTGGCAGTTTAATAATATTGAAATTAGTACGTGCGCCGAAACAAAATGACAAACACTAGTGTTTTAAGATATTTATTTGGTAACTCGAAGGTGCCAAGAAACGTTACAGTCCTGCGTGAAACCTGTACTCAGGCTCCAGAAGGATTTTTATAATTTTCCACAAACCTCAGAGGTTCGGCCCAAAGCGGTTTCTTCATAGACAGGGACAAGTCGAGAACAGTTCAGTCAAGATAGAATCAACTAATCCATGTCTGAGGAACAGACACTCAGTTCACCAGGGTGTTAGTGAATTTCGGTGTTGGCTGATTCTTAATGGAATAAAAGGGGAAGAAACTCAAACTCAGTGAACCTCGGGATATGAAGATAGTAGGTTTCAGATAGGTTTTTATCTAAGAGAGGTCTAGCGGGGTCAAAAAAGAAGCTCAAATGCACCAAAAATGCCAATTAAGAAGGAGCCTTAGAGAGGTCAGGCGGGACTGAAACTATAACGATGACTTAAACTGAAATTTATTCATTATTACAAGTAATACGGCGCGACAGGGTGAGACCGAAACAAAAAATAATTGCACCGCAAAGTTGTTGTTCTGTCTAAATGTCTCCAGAGTTACTGAAGATCCCTCTGCACAGCTTCACCCCTGTTTCAAACCAAAACCGTGCAACCATTTTGATGGCTGGTTCCGTGACTCTTCCCGGGCAGCCGGAAATTGGCGGGATTTGGGCCCGATTGCTAATCGTTTCTGTCATCATCAGCAAGAGAGTTGGTTCTCTCCTCGTTTTGGACACACATACACATACACAGAGATTAGTCCGGGAGTAGAATGCCCTTAGTTCTTCATGCAGCTCCCACCAAACGCTAAAAGTATCATTTACTGCATGCAGGCAAAGGTTTGGACACGAGCCGTTTGCTTTGGTGGTTGGCCATTAGACAGCTTGAATAGGTGGTAAATAAGGTTTCCAAACAGGATTATGGGGGTACTCAGGAGGCCCACATAGGTCAACGTGGCATTTGTAAGATTCAATTTGCCTATTTTTGATGGCGTTTCTTCCATATCCTGGTGCCTATTCAAACTTGGCCCTATTTCTTCGTATTGCGACTCAAGGCAAAATTATGCATGCTCTTCTGCCAAAACTAAGTGGGCATTCAAAAGCTCTCTTGCCGTTGAGTTCATTCTGCACAATCAACCTGCTTCCATTTTCTAGGTGAGTACAAATTTTTAACTTCTCAACACGGCGGTCCCACGGTTTGTTGGGCCAGTCTTCTGCAGTAATCTCTAAATCCTCGTCTAGATCTTGTGGTAGATGACCCAGCTAGTTTTGACGCAACTTAAACACGATAATGTTTTACACTGGACATGTTTGTTAGGGTTTGTCATAACCAAGTAGTTTCCACTTTATATAATCAAGTAAAATACGGGGAGGGTATTGGTCGTGTATGTTGTAGCGGGTTATCTCCTGCTTCAACGGGTAAGTGGCTAAAGGGGCCGCTCAGTATTTACACAGTGGAATTGATTTTTCGAAAGCTTCGGCGTTTTCATGGTCACCACGTAATAGTATAGAATATCTGTGCATAGTGAATTATTCTGCAAATTATCCACATGAGTGATTTGTTTAAGTGAGCAAACCTTCAAGGTCATCAATCCTCACTGATTGCAAATACGTTGCCTAATGTACGTCTAAGGTGCGGTGTCCAGAGGACTGCAGAGTAGAGATGGTTAATGGCAGTGTCATGGGGAGTGCTGCGCTGTGCGTGGTGACGTCGCAACGTTCAGCTCAAAGTGAAGGGCAAGTTGAATTTCTAAGATACACCACACTGTTGTCGTTAAGAGCCACTCCGATAAGGGATGGCTTATTGATGATTTCGTCTAATTTTGAAACATAAATACACGGATATACACCTACTTGCTTCCTTGCCTCCTCTTCCACATGAAAGTAGCGCTCACTTAGAAGTAAGTATCGTGACCCTCAGTTGTGGTGCTGTCCTGGCCATAAAGGAAGCCTGCGCAGGCGGTTGATCCTGTTCCTTGTGCAGAGCCGTTTTAAAAGCGACTTTACTTGAGCGAATGCTTTACCTTGGACAATTACATTGCCACTCGGCCATCTCTCATTTAGGCTGCGGCTAAAAACTGACAGGACTTTACGTGGGGCGATGGGCTGCCGCACAGAAGTCTACCCGTCTTTGTCGGTCCTTTTGGTTCGTCCAAACCTACCACGTAGGTAAAATTGTGAAACATGCCTCTCTGCTGCGATCGGGAAAAACAAAATTAGTTGTGGTGTTTTCGTACGTCATTTTCGTTCGTGATTCATGAAAGACATGTGCTATGTTATCCATACTATGCGTCAATAAATATCATGGTTTAAACCATGGCAGACACGACCGAGCGGGTGAAAATAATTTTCTTGAGAGTGCCTCAAGCTCCAACAACTCAGCACAGTTAGTCTAGGGAAACTTTGACTTTTACTGGATCGTTTTGCTGGCAAGTTTAATTTGATGGAGGCTCGTTTGGACTCCCGGTCACTAAAACTTGAAAATAATCACCTAAAAACTAGGTTGCAATCTACCCCAACGTGTTGTCACTAGTGTTGCTGCTGGAGCGGGGTCGGGTCTAAAAGTTCCTTGGGAGAAGGAGTTCACGAAAACGCACAAGTAGGAACGCGAACTGCACGGAGAATGACTGACTTGGTGAGGGGTACAAAGTAAAAGACACCGAGATGTTCAGATCCGATGGAAGGTTCAGCAAACTGGAATGACCGCCTCCCGGTGGCCACTCTGATTGTGGTTGTAGGTAAGGGAACGAGTGGGCGAGCGGGCGCAGTCACAGTAAGGAGTGAACAGTTGCGGCTACGCTATCAAACTGGGTATGACAGTGCCGTGCCGTCACTGCTCTGAGATACTTCAGTTTCTGGACAGCCCCGTGATGGACGTTGTCATTGAGGTAGTTGGGCTAGGGTGCGCAGTTTTGTGAGCAGCGGGATGTTGTGGGATTTCCAGGGGATTCCGCACGGAGAGCAAGACCAGTGTAATATCGCAGGTAGTATTTGTTTTTTTTTCCGGTAGGGGATCCCTTCAGATGTGATGCACAGATCGAGTGGAGTTTAGATCCTGCATTTGAGTCACATGTTAGGGACGACGTCATCTGATTTCAGAATGGGCAGACAAACACAGTCCCCTTTCAGAAACACTCATCTGACATACTTGGTACTGCGTGCTGTACTGGTCTGAGTAATGGTCCCCAAATTTCAAGCACATCAGGATGGCTAAAGACGTCACCTAAACAAACTGCACCATATGCGTGTGATAAGAGTTTTCCTACTGCACCGCAGCTGGTACCAATAAAACTTAACATTGATGTCCGTGTTTTCTTTCGTAACCGTACAATCCCCAAGTACAATGGAAATTTACTCATGTAAATCTTTTGACTGGAAACTGCTATACTTCGGCAAGCAGTTGTAGTGGTACTTGACATGTGGTCGAAATTTCATCGAGGACAAAATGAATGTGATACTTTAATGTCGTGGAGACAGGGATTTGTGTGTGTTGCCGTGCAGTGCTTGCAAGGCCGCTATCCACTTAAACCATGGCGGCCGTCGATCCACCTCGCCAAGTCATGTTCTCTCTTGTGAACACTTAGCCAAAGCTGGTTTGAAGCCAAACAATGTTTTTTAGTTAGATGCGGTTTGATCTATGTTTTACATGCACAATCACTCGCAAGTGACAAGTTTTAAATGTAATCATGACGTATCAGACCGCCTCTAAGCTGTTGCTTGCCACCATTAGTTGGATATCTCTAACGGTTGCCTTGTATACAGTGCCCTTCTGCTTCAAAGTTGTGCGTGTTCAGTAAAGCGCCTGATGTCTGACCATCGACGGTGCCACATCCCTGTCGAAATCCGATCCTCCATCTTCATACAAGCATTGATAACGTTTAATTAATGCAATTAGCAACATCACTCCCGGTTTCCTATATTCGTTTTCCAGCGTTTTTCCAAATGCATCCAAGGACAGGCGTTCGAAACAAAAATAGTCGGAGTTAATTTTCATAAAAGTTTATACAGCTTCAGGGCAGAAGCGAAGCAAAAAATTCATTCGTTCAACGACTGCTAGCAGGACCGCTAGATATTTCACCACCGGAACTCGGGAAAGATATTTTATTAAAAGGATTGCTTTCTCTTCTAGGATCATCGACCAATGGAGGTGGCTCACTGAAAAAATAAATAGTCACCATACCCCTCTTTTCATCGGTGCAGCAAGTGCAAGAGGCTGGTTCTCTCGCAAAAAGGGGTAACACAATACTCCGACTTGAGCGTGTATGGGCGGCGACGTTGAACGGCCTACGGGGCGACACTGAATACGTTTATGATGATAATATGCCCTCTCTACTTGTGTTCCAACTGGTGGCACCGGTTATCATGAAATTCCTTTCACGTAAAGTGAAAGCTGAAACATGCAGTAGGGCCAAACCAATTGCCAATGAAACTCTTTACGTCCATTTTGCTATAGTGCCGTTGAAACTATTTTCTTTTTGCACCTAGCGGTCCGTCCGGTATGCAGGTGGTTATCCTGGAAAGGAAAATATTGCCTTGGAAATTATTATGTTTCAGAGGTTACCGATTCATGGCTAAAAATGCCAGCAACTTCGTTATTTGGGTGGTTTGATTAAGTATGGGATTTTTAAAATCAATGAATACCCTTGATAAAATGCAATCTTTAATGAAATATAGTATCTAAACTTATCGATAGATGTTATCCGCTTGAAATGGACAAATGCTGCACGCAGTTCAGTAGCATTTTTTGAAAGGCGCTGTATCCTCCTATACAATTTTTGACACGCAAAAAATGCTAGAGAATCCCACCTGAACACGCATTCTTAACTGGTATCATCTGCCGGCTGAGCAGATGAGGTGGCCTGCATCTTTGTGACTTGAGAAGCGTTATTTAGGGTAATAATCTTGGTAGAAACACTCACTAACCTCTGATCCCTCGTACGAGATTTCTTGTCCTCATTGTACTCGCAGTACTACCAAAGGTGCGAAAAATACGGTATATCATCCATTACTTTGATATTCGAAATTCCCCACGTTTCCTCTGTCCCTATTTGTAACACCCGCTCCACTTTTTTGTTTAGTGCGTCTATATGAACCGACGTTTGTTTGTCCTTGACACTTCGCTCATTTGGCCTTAAGGTCACCCAGCCATTTCTGGCCGACCTTATGCACGTGTGACTGTCTCACGTGGGAGTCTGTTTGCTCATTTGGTTGGTGCTTTTGTAGTCCAAGTGGACCATTTGTTTTGGACGAGTATCTACTGTCGAGGTTTGCATGTATTGTGAATCGACGTTTTCTGTTAAGTGTACCATATAGAAACCCAGCTTCGACTTTGTTTTGCCTTCCCGGAGGTTCTGGTATTACGCGTCACTCGAAGATACCGTTTGCCCGTTAGAGATGGACTTGATGCCATACATGATATATGACAAATGCTTTTAGGCCGAGTACTCTCTGGAAACCTGTTTGAAACTGCCCTGGGGACATTCAGATCAGGTTTATAGGCGGCAATTTTTTTTATAAATGGTGCTAAACAGAGGGCTTTTCGCAATCCCAGCGAGGGATGAATGACGTGGTTTGATGCTACAGATGTCAATCGTGAGTTGCCAAGTTTAGCGCCAACCATAAAATTCCAAGGTAAATCAGCAAAACGTCTCACTCCCTTAGTTTGATTTTCTTGACGAGTTTGTCGTTGCCAATCCCTTACAAAGTCAAACGAACCCAGTTGTTTTTGGCAATTAACATGCTGTTTGAGGCCCACAATTACCAAATTATCGCAAAGCAAGTTATGCCTTACGCCGGCCGAGGGGGCAGTTAAATGAACCAGGCAAACATGCATGACTAACAGGAACTCATCCATCTCAGCTGAAAAGTCAGTGATTCAAATGGTTTGAGGCAAAATAATGAACTTATTACGCGTTTTGATGATTACGAATGATTTAGGGTTAAGTCTATAGCTTTTTTGTTGTGTATTGTTCACTGAGCTACTCGTGCGATGAAGTGAATGGAAGAACTAATAGTTTTTCATAATAACACTGTGGAGTCAGCGCGGCTGGCAACAAAGCGATTACACTGGCTACTTTATTCACCACCGCGCTTACGCAACGTCACCCTAGGTTAGCGGTTCTTATTGTACCACAAGATTTCACTGATGTTTACTGAGTAGCCAGCCATAGGGATAGGAAACACTTGAAATTGATGAAGCTCCATTACCCACAATTTCTGTTCGCGTATCGGCAGAACATGCCAGTTGATTATTGTAAAAAGCCTGAAAGCGCAAGTGCACATGACCGGGACGGCGCTGAACTTAATTAGTGTTATAACCGTGCATTGCACCCAACACAAAGCTGTCACATTGTTGTGGTGGTCGGGCTTCTGCGCTGCAATTATCCTGCGAGCTGCACTGACTGGAGCCCAGTTGGCTGAGGTTCATCCATGCCAGAAAGGCAAATGGGGAACAGCCCGACGAAGAACAGCGAGTACCCATGCTGAGAGTGATCGTTAACGAGGCGGTCTAGGGGTAGTCATACTATCCTATGCAATAAGTGTCAGAGGCTAGGGCCAGGGTCCCCGAACAAACTCCACATCCTCTCACTGCCTTGTGGGTCAGACTTTCGAGTCAAAGGCTGAAGATGAGATACCTCACACAAACCCCCTTCGACCTGGGCAAGTGGGAAGCATCAGTCT
Source organism: Opisthorchis felineus (assembly GCA_004794785.1). Taxonomy (NCBI): domain Eukaryota; kingdom Metazoa; phylum Platyhelminthes; class Trematoda; order Opisthorchiida; family Opisthorchiidae; genus Opisthorchis; species Opisthorchis felineus. The sequence continues at coordinate 89,223 of SJOL01006369.1, read as the reverse complement.
CCTTTGCAGCTCTTCACTCACTGGCCTTCTTGAAAACTCCCTCTTCACCAATGTCCCCGAAACACGCACAGAAGACCCAACTTCGGTCGTGCGCCTCAAGTCTCTTAGGACGAGCTCAGATGTTTCACATTTCACTCTACGGGTATCCGGTAATCCTGATGAAATGGCTAGTAATATCCATTGTGTTTGAGTTGCACTCAACCCCAGGGTTAAAAGCGCCTTACTAGACTGGATCCAAGTAAACAGCCGTCTTTGCGCTGTGCGACTGTCTGACTAAATTAATGTCAATGCAATATGATGCGGAAAAACGATGTTTATTTGACGTATCAGCATATGCTCCAACAGACTTCAGTTCTGAGATTGAAAAGGACAGGTTTTAATAAGGTCTGTCGCGACCGCTTCGGTCGGCATAAAGGACGGATATCATAATACTGGCGGGTGATATTAGTGTGCAAGTTTGACGAATAAGCCTGAAAGAAGCACAGTGGCAATTTTGGAGTCAATGCTCAGCGTAACGATAATGGAAATTGCCTCCATCAGGTATGTGCTGAACGTTGTCGCTTCGTGCATAGTACGAACTTCCGGCAATAACACCAGCATCCGGCTACTTGGGGGCCACTAACCGAAAGACACTCATAGAATCAATTGGACCGTCTAGCTGTCAGTTACCGATCGGAAAACTCGAGTAATGGTTGCCGTCCCTTCTGCGGCACGCAACTTGACTTGATCATGCCATTGTGCTGACCCGGTTATCACTGCTTTCAGTCAGCTCTACGTATAACAAAGCAGAGTAGTTCCATTCATTAACTTTGACACTTTTCAGTAGCTCAAGCTTATCGAGCTGACGTGGCTAGAAAGCTAACGCAAACG
>SJOL01006369.1:5329-65307 GCA_004794785.1 Opisthorchis felineus | reverse complement strand
CCAAATAATAGGTACAATAAAAAACTTACCCAAAACGGTTTGTTGCGTGCGTTCCGGCTACATTAACTACATCTGGAAAGCGTCGGAACAACGCTATCCGCTGCCATCGGGAGAAGCATATGTGGCTATAATGACCCTTCTCTGACTGCCACACCAGCACGTGTCAGGTCTCCCGAAGTTTAGCCAGGACCGAAGGCATATCATCTGCCACAATAAAACCCAACTATGCGGCACGTACTCAACCCATCCGGTCGACACTTCTGGCGGTAGTTGTATATATCCTGAGTGGTAAGTATCTTGCCAAATTCATCAGCCACAAACTGCCGCACCTCACACGACGGCGTTCCATATTTCAGAAGGGCCCTGCACGTGCCCAACTCGTCTTCGGTTAGCCGTCGATGATTCGGAAGCCGATCGTACAAAAACTGACAACAAATGATTGTGTTCAAGCAAATAGGTGATTGCGAGGTGGCTCGAACCAAAGGATCCTTTGCCACCGTAGACAAAAACACACTGGACAGCCGTACTGCTTCGCGTACTCTTTTTTTGTTACAAAACACGCTCAGCTTACTGGCTTCTTCGGATTCCCCGACTTTCCGTCGGTCTTGGAGGTCGCCTGCTACATTCGTACTAAACCCATTCGTAACGCAGAACAGCGTTGGTGCTTCGATTACTGAGGGAACGCACAAATACCACATAATTATCCTTCATGTATTGAGTTAAGGCCTTCTCAAATGCCGTGAAGGATGAAAAGGATACAGCTCCAAATTTCTCAACAAACACGTGTGAAGCCAATTTTTAAACCATAACACAGCAAGTTCAAAGTCGAACGTGCGCCAAAAATTCCGAACGGAGATCAATTAAAACAAATTGCGTAAAATTGAAAGCACATTAGTGTGATTTTTGGTCTGAGCACATATGCAACCAAATGCCACACTTCGGCCTAAAAATTTTTATTCCACCCACAAAGGTTTTGCAGGAAAATGCATTGTGCGTCCAGGGCGCGGCTATTGATCCAGGTTTTCCCCTGAGGATATGAATTCCGCGCCCAAAGTTTTCCTTGAATACGCTTGCGCAGATTTTAGCAAAACTGTGAGACTCTGGGTAGATTTTAATTTTGCCAATAAATACGATCAAGTGCTAAAAAATTGGGTTATTGTTTGTCTCGTCCAGATTATGGGTTCAGGTAAATTTGGGTGTGCGTCTAATGGTCGGTGCATGAGCTGCCTGAATGTTTTACCATGTTAATATCCCCACTGTCTCAGGGACGGACCGACAATTGACGGCAGCCTTAAAATTCAGCACAAGTCAAATCCGACCTGCGGTCCGGCGAAATGCACCCTCATTGTAGAGTTGTCTAGAGACGTGCCACTCGAAACAAACGAACATTAGATCGATCGAACCAATCTCGTCGATTGGGGGAAGCATTGATTGGTCAAAATATAGGCCAATCAGAGTGGAACATTCGCGCTGGGCGGCTTTCTCCCCACAATGAGGGCTTTGGCTTGGTTGTGTGGATTGTTTTTTGATTACTCTGTGAATATACCCGCATCAATCCGCCTTTGTTTCCATTCAGAACTGTTCTATAATGCGCAAACCAAGGAATAAAAATGGAATTGCAAACCAAAACTCTTGCTAAGTGTCATAATAATTACTTATATCAGACCACACATTAATCTAGCAGTTCACACTTGGACCCCTGGATGCAAACGTGGAGTCGAGCCATTAGAACAAACTGAGTAATCAGCCTTCAGACTTGCGCACGGTTCTCATAGGCTCTCCTGCGAGACGCGATTAGCCAAGATATCTGCCCGTAGGACTAAGCTCCATGAGCACGAAAAGCAATCCACCAACACATCCATCTGGACTATCGTCGCAGCATCCGTTCCCTAGATGTCTTGCATATCTGGAACCCCTTACCCCGGTACGACGCATCTGCACTCAACCTTACAGCCTTCGAAGCACCACTCGACCAGAAACTTCAGCCGGTGCACTTCTCAACCTGCTCGCCATTATAATTCTGACTCAGTCACCGCCACGCTGTGTGATGAGGGAAACTCAGACGTATGGAATCCTGCATGAAACCCAGTGAAAGTCCTTGGTCTCTTTTTTCTGATCCTAAAGAGTCAGGAATCCTTGTCTTCGGACATCCATACTCTCTTAAGTTGTTTCCAGAGCAGTTTGACATCATTCTTGCTGCACAATCTGCCAGCTTGTGGGTTTTTCAGTCCAGACGTCCCCTTTCGACCGTTCCACTCGACGCTCCTGAAGCTTTGGGAAGGGCAGTTATCATGCTCACCATCGGTTACCATATCTGGAATACCCCCTATTTAGGGTGGAATGCGGGGAGGATGAAAGACCTGGATCGCTAAACTTTTCCACAAAAATCGATAAATTGGGCTTGCGAACTACCTAAACAGTTTGTTTCATCAGAGTTTTTCGCGTAGTATGTTCACACTAATCACGAAGTAAATCCATTCTTGAACGGTCTAGCTGACGGTATTGATGGAAGCATCCTCTGAATTCAGAGCTTCCTAACTGACAGGTTATGTGCAGTAAAGGTCAGTAGCGTCTTTTTTCGAAGAGGCAATATGATTAGAAGTCGATGCGTGGACCATTATCGTTGTTAGTGACAATCAGCTGGCGTTTGATAGGTCTATCCACCAAAACAGAAAATGCTCCGCTTCTATAGTTGAATGCGCCAAGCGGTTCAATGTCGCAGCGGACAAACAGAAAGAGGAATGGATCGGAACAAACCGAGGTGAAAAATATATCGTCAAGTATGCCCAGGGAAGACGTATGGCCTGTGGTATGTCTAAACCAGCCCCAGAAAGTTCTCAGTAAAGAATATGTGGCTACGGAGCTGCAGAAGAAATTATAACCGACTTCTGGACCGCCATAGGATGAAATTCAATTTCCACGTTCGCTTAATCGCAGCGGATATAGTCGAGATCAGCAGGTTTTATTGTTGCCAGAAAAGCCATGACAGCAACTAGCGACTGTGATTGCGCACGCAGACCCCTTTAACACCGCCCGATCAGGAGCCTGATGAGTGACAGGGAAAGCTGATGGATTGCGAAGGGCTTTCGCCGGCGACAGCAGCAATCCAGCGTTAGATATCACCCCTCCAACGTAACAAGCCACCTGACCCGCATGGTCTGCACCCCGCGCTCTTCATACAAGGTGGTGAACAGTCTGACGACCATAATACAAACGATTTGGAACGAAAACAGAATACCAGTGGAATGGAACTCCTCAACCGTCATCCCATTCTTCAAAACGGGTGCAAGGGCGTCATGTGAAAACCATCGTGGCATCAGCTCGGGATCCTTCTCATCTGAGGTCCACTCTGGCATTGTTTTGCGCATTTTGATCGATTATCAGGAGAGAGAATGGGGAGAATCAAGCTGGGTTCCGCCCTGGCCGAGGATGCATCGACCATATATTATCTTGAGACAAGTTCTTGAACAGTCCCACGTTGGTTGTTTTTCTTGATTTGAAAGCTTTTGACTCAGTTGAACGTCAGAAACTGGCGCGCATGGTTGCTGCTTATGAGGACGCTCTATATGAACTTCTGCGAACAGGTGCGAGTACACGGGAACCTTCGCCTGAGTTCACCACGTTCACTTGTGTAAGACAAGGCTGCCCACTCTCGCCTTCCCTTTCGAACCTTGCTATTGATGTGCTGCTTCAAATTTCTCTGCCTGCCTCTGAAACATCGGGACTCGAAATGTTCCAGGGAAGTTCGCCCATAGGCATTGACGAATTAGACGATATTGCTCTACTTCGTTTAGATCCTTCAAAAATGCAAAGCATTTAAATAAAATAAATTACTCTGCAGTATGGCTCAGCATGCGCTCCGCACCTACGGTGTAAAATGCTGCTACAAGCTTGGGTTGGGTCAAACCCAATTATCATGCTTGCAGACGATCCAATCGACACAGTAAATAAATTTGTTTACCTGGGCAGTGGACCGGCTGGAGATGAGATTACCTCGAATGGGGAAAGTCAGGACAGGTTTCGCGCCTATGGAAGCGAGATGGTTCAGTGGCTAGAGCGCGAATTAACTGACCGGGAGGTCCGTGGTTTGAACCCGACCTCGGCCTGTCGACTTCCCCTGTTTCGGCATGAGCAACCTGGCAGAATCCCAGCCCTCGTGCATCCTTCGGGTGGCGTGGCAGCTGAGCGCCGAAATGGTGTTACAGCTGAACGTTTTTTTAAAATTTTCACATGTGTTCCAACCGTAAACCTGTGCCCACGGCGGGGCGTTGGGCTTTCGTAATTTGCATTTTTTGGGCTGACTATTTTTAATCCGTTCTTCTTTGGAAGGCAGCGTCACTGCTTCCAAAAATATAAATTAGTTTGCCACCTGGAAGTGACATCCTGTTACGTTCACTCGTATTACAAAGAACAGCCCACCTCGTGGTACGGGTGAATGTATGCGGCGCTTTGACTACTCTCTAGCCTTTCTCGCACATTTGCACCTTAACATACGAAATTTCGGCCATGATAGCCCACGGGAACATGGTAACTCTCAATTTTGGTAAGCTGCTTCAGCACGACTGCCAGAGAGATAAAATAAGTAACTACGTTATCATGACTCTAGCTGCGTTTACTAGCTCGTATCTTGGTGACATAGAGGTATCAGCCATCCTATGGCTCATCGTGTAGAAGGCGGTCATCGCCACCTTCGGAATAACCCATAGATGTTTTGTGGGGACAGCGGTTATGTGGCAGACAAGTTTGTTGTGGATTCTTCAGAAGTGAAAAACACCACCGCCGTCAGTATAACTCTGACTCTGGTTGGGGTATTTGGTCCACTATTTGACTTCAGTAATTCCCGCCCAGTTCGCGTTACTTTCAGTCCAGCCACGGTTCCTAAGTCCATTTTTTCCAAACAACTTTCCCGGGATCTTAGAAACAACGTCCTCCTGGGTTATCGTTAACATTGTTTCAAGTCATGTCGCCCCACGGGCGCGCGTGTCATATATGACCATCGTCTACCGATTCATTTGACGGAACTGAACCGTTCCCAATCTGATATCTGGAAAGGTTTTGATCGTGTCGCGCACGCGGGTCTCTTCCCAAAGCTCTTGTTTGTGTGCTGCGCTCCCATTTGATCAAATGGGTTCGAACTTCCCTTAGCGGCCGCTTTATTTTAGTGTGTTGTATTGTTTCACGGATTTCTCACGTCAGCGCAGGTAACATTCAAGATTAACACGGTTGCAAAATGTACGCTGTGTTCATGTTATGGTTGGGGTTCCAAACTGATCTTGGTTCAACCCCACAGTTGGTTTCCTATCCCGACGTGATGTGTAATTTGGTGATAATCCAGGGTGCAGGCACTCTGTTCTTTGTCCTTCCTATGACCATACGGCCCTTTAATCTGTTTCCACACCTTTTCGCTCCTCCGCGGTTGTATGTTTGGCACAGTGACTTACTATCGGTGTTGTTAGTGACTCTACTCTGCGTTCACTGTTTTACTTGTTTACATCGGTAGCTTATTGTTATCCTCCCGTATTGATCCATTTTTCGCCAACTATATCATCCCTAGCGCACTGCCACTCACAAATTATGCTATGATCGTGCACTAGCCGTCACAGCGATGAACACTGACCTTATCAGGATTTCTGAGTCGGGACCACCGATGAACCGTTACACCCATTCTTACTCCCTCATGTATCTGTTTCTATTGTCTCTCCCTCAACCTTCACCTTTCGATGAGACCCATTACCATTCCCCATTCCTCCTCGCCCAACTTTATTGGACTCATGTTTAGCAACAAACTTCGAGTTCGAGATAGCTCAGTGGTTAAGGTGTGAACTTGACCGCATGGTCCGTGGTTCGAACCCAACTTTAGCATCTCGACTGCTCTAATCTAGGTTTGGGCAATTTGGCAATATCTCAGCCCTCTTGTTAGGTACCGCAAGGGTGTTACAGCTGAACGACTAACCTTTCGTGGCCCGCCCATATCAGGCTATTCACGACTCATTCCTCTGGTATGGTTGGTTTCTATTTTGAGCTTGCAGGTTTGTCAACCCTCCTCTCCTGTATACATTTCAAATTCACCGTGTTCAAGAATATTAATCTCATGTTTTAAATAAGTCTCCTTGTCTAATATATTATTTTTTTCGGAATGAACGTATGCACCTCGTTGCCACACTCCATCTGGCCTACAGAGGTTTCCTCATCATCGGGACATGACGCCCTTAGTCTCATTTCACCGTGACTAACACAAGAGATGTTCATAAGTGCTTTCTTGTCCTGCATCATCATTGGCAGCAATACGCCGGTAATATATACTGTTTTTTAACTGCTTGTATCTTCTAACCAAGGGTCTCATTCGATTATCTATCCACCTCTATAAGGGCTCTGCCGTACGTTGTAGAAACCAAATTTTCTCTCCTTTACTTCCGGGTGCATCGCGTCTTTTTGCTTCACCATTGTTCGCCTCAGTTTGTATACCCAACTATTTGAAAGCCAAGTAAACGTTCATCGATTCATCTTAAATGCTATATTTCTTCATGTATGACTGTTTTGCTTTCATCAACCTTACTGTGGCCGTGATCATGGGTTCCTTTTCTCTCTAATTCACATCTGTGTAGGAACAATACTCTTTCATAAATGAGCCATCAGCCTCTTGTTGGCCACACAAAGTCTGGAAGGGCAGCAAGGCGAGCTAAATAATGTCAAGAAAGATAAGGTATTCATCATGCCAAACATTCCAACGTGGCTATTCTGAAAACCAAATTTCACACAATTCAGCTATCCAAAACTGCTTGTGGTGGCCCTCAGTTGTGTTCGAATTACTGAGGCAGTCTCACTAGCAACACGTCGAGCCCATGGAACTACAGCTCAGTGAGTTTACCTGCTACTTTTGGAAATGGGTCATTCCCACGGAACTGACTCACCTACTGCCGCCATCGAGAGAAATTCCAAAGTGAACTGAGCTAAATAACCTAGTCCCATCAGCATTGATGGGAGTACCACAGAAATCCACATATCAACGCATAGCAGCGACCTTGCGCCTACCGATTTGATCCACATATCTTGATGGTCATATGCTACCCAAACGTTCGATGTCTTCTGAACTGGGCTTTCTCCCTGTGGTAGCCAATATCATCTCGCATCCTGTACGTAAAGAAATGTGTCCATTGTCCGACAGCGCTCAGCTCATTCACAATAAACTATCCAGTTATATGGGTATTTCCTCCTAGAGTAAGTGATGAACTTATTCAGTAGCACGGATTAAATAGGTAGTTTTTGTTGTGTTATCTAAATTTCTCGTTTACAAGTGCTTTTGAAGGCTCACACTTGACCAGCCGGGAAATCGAATGAAAACGCTTTTGGTTTTGATATTTGTGTGGAGTGTGTTCATTCTAAATTGTACGCCTCATCATTCCGTAGTTTCTTTACAGCCGATTATGGTACCTGGATGAAACACGGCCTCCAGGTCTCGTCTTCCTGGAATAATCATTCACATAGTTGAACGTCTCGCTTTATACTGTATCTTCTGCAGCGTAGTTAATCAGCGAACCTTCCTATGCGGATTTTGAATCCCAAAACAGTCATACAATTCCTCAGTCTGGAGAAAGAAGACAAAGCCGGATACCTATGGAAGCGTAGGTTGGAGCACAAGGGCTCTTTCAAAAAGCGGTATTTTACAGTATGTGGGAACATACTGGCGTATTTCGAGAAAAAGTTGGACAGAGACCCACTTGGAATTCTCATCCTGGAAGGCCATGTGGTTGAAATGTTGGACGACTTGACTATGGCCTTGAGGTTTCCGTCACTTGGGGAAAGCTGTAGAAGCTATGTATTGCGAGGCGAAACTGCTGCGGATACCGAAGTGAGTATTTAATAGCATGTTTGCGCCTTGAGCACGCTTACAATATCATATGTCTGGTTGTTGTTATATCTACTGCTGTCCTCGCTCCAGTGCCTTAAGGTCGGTACAAGACTAGCCAACAAAGAACACAACAGCTTTATTGCGAACAAGCAAGTGCAACTGTTACAAGGGAGTTCGCGCTATTGAATAGCACTTTTCATTGATCCATGGTGTTGAATTGATTCATTAATTGACTGGTGTGGATGCTTGCCGGCGTCCCTATTGAGATTTTGGTGGAGTTTGAGGTTCTCACTAGATTTAGGGCATTCTGGAGTTATTTTCAGGAATCTGACCTTGCTGACAGTTGTCAGTCTCATTGGTTCCATAAATGTCCAAAACACATTCTGCAGAGTATAGATCGATCTCGAACATGGTGTTCGGACAGACTGGTGATTCAGTGCTCTATTTCGGTCCTGTATCTTTGTGTTGTTGGTACTGACCTGTGTAAAGTGCAAGCCAAGTCAACTTCGCGAAGGTCCCTTTATGTTATTTTGGAAATGCATTCCGCAAATATATTACCCATCCATCCTTTTGGGAGGAATATTCCACTTGAATACATTTTCACATCTAATACTTTGCTATTATCGCAAAAATTATCGCTGACCGATGATTCTGAGCAGAATTTTGTGAGCTCAGCATGTGCCGATGAAGTAATAACAGTAATAACGAGATAACTCAGTGGTCAAAGCGCGAATATACTGGCCGTTGTTTGAGCCCAACCTTTGCACCTCGATTGATCCTGTCTAAGCATGGGCAACCTAGCAGTATCTCAGCCCTCGTGCTTCTTTCGGGTAGCATGACAGCTAGGCGCCTGAAGGGTGTTACAGCGGAACGGCTTTTTTAATAACGAGAAATCGCCCAGCAGTGCCACCCTTTTGTTTCATAGCTGCTGCGCGACTCGAAGAAAGCACCAAGGCTGCGTCACTTCCAGGTAGCCCAGACCTTGACGAAAGCACTCGAAAAGCCAGGGTTGACTTTGAAGCACGAACCTTCCGGTCACTATTTCCGTGTTTTAACCACTGGGCAGTTTCGAGATCACGCTGATGAGGCAACAGTGACGTTGGTGTCGTGTGTCAGATGGTAAAGATTCAAATGCTGGTATGGACGACAATGTTCGCCTCCTAGTAACTCTAATATTAGCTGTCATGTCTTTGATGTAGATCAACAGGAATAGTCGAAAGTACAAGAGGTGTACTTTTCAAATGGAGACATACAACAAACCTTATTTTCTGTTAGGTGTAATGATATTGTAGCTTCGGTGTATTTTATCATATGTATATGGTCAAGATTATATAGATCTTGTGACCACTGTGAAGAAGGGAACAAGATGGTTCTGAAGGGTTCATTGTCCAAAAACATGTACATTTAACTTTTAGGTTAAAATATTTTTCAGTCTTCGTCCCACCAGAATCTCGCAGCAAATATTTTTGGCCATGCCGGGCATGGTGAACTAAGTGCACAAATTAAGGAATTGTGTGCAGCATTTGCCAGGCTGGTCAGTTATGGTGTCAGAAACGAATTTCTCCAATGTGTTGCATGTGAAAGATCTGAAAAAGCCTCTGCCACTTGGAAACCTCAGATGCTTTCAAACATCTGGTCACTAATGCCTTCGTAGCATAACGAACATGTTGGCTGCAGAAGTTTAATCCCGAAATAATGCGCTGGTATGTATTCAGTGGTGGATCAGAATCACCTGAGCGACGATTAAAGCCCATCGAGTTAAGTTAGCTGGTACGCTTGTGCAACCACCTTTCATTCAACAGTATGCATTTCCACTCCGAATTCTCCAGGAGGGTGGATGCGACAGTCCCATTGTTGTGGATTGCAACTCCTATGCTAGTCATTGACTTGCTGTTCCCCCACTATGGTATATCAAAAGGCACGGTAGCTTGAGGCAACCATTAATGGAGACAAAGGAGGATTGCTACGGCTACATTTATATATTGGTCGGTATTTTGACCAATCAAGGTATGCCCTATGGCCTGTAGCCGGTTTGTGATACATCCGTACAGTCGATGTGATGTTCGGTTATTTCGAGTGACTCGCTTCCGGACGCTCATCCCCATTTGTGCCGTAATGACGCATTCCCAGTGTGTAGGCCTAATCATCATTGTGCACTATCTGAGTCAGTCCTAATTAATCTTGTTACCTGCGATTTCCTCCGTAAATACTGTTTCTACGTAATAGGCGATCATTGTTCTCCGTTTCGGCCTCAGTGTCTTCTCGCTTGTGAGCGCAGATTGCTCCCAGTTGGATGCTAATTCAAGACAACTTAATAATACTGCCAGATGCCAATTTTTATGAGACCATGAGGCATCATCCTCATCAACAGCATGACATCAGTGTTCAACATTGATGCTTCGCTGCCGTACAACCATAGTTTATTTGAAGGCCTTATTATGAAGAAGGGAAGGGACTAAGTGCTAGCTTACTACAATCAATGCGAGGTGCCTACACCTCCAGACACTCATTCAGGTAATCTGAACGGAAACTGACAACATATGAAACCGGCCACTGACAAGCTGAGTACTCGAGGATCTTTGCGTCCGCTTGATTTGGGTCTGCGTGCTTTCCGGTGCATAACTGTCTGGTCCCATTGAGTGGCGCGCTTCCTAACCGGGCTGTCGCCACAGTTTCTCGTTGTGCGGTGAACCTTGTATCTTGTCCTCAGCGGGTGTTTAGTCACCATTTTGAAGTACTCATAAAGCAATAAGATTCGAATCGTCCGTGGCGTATGTGTACAGCAGGAGATTCGTGAAGGTGTCGCGGTTTGGTAGCATCTAATTCACTCCGCATTTAGCCAAACCAACCCCAGTCGAACAGGAATAGTCATGCATTAGACGACCTAGTTCTTAGTTTAACTTTCTGGCCCAACACGATAGAATTAAGCCGGTACTTACAGTTTTTTTTCAGATAAACATTAAATGCGTTTTATTGGTTCTCTGGCCTAGTGGCTATGTTTAGACAAGTAGCTTGTGGATAGCAGAACAGTTTACAACCTTGTTCGTGCTAGATATCCCATATGCATGAAACTAAAGACAACAAAGTAGCGGAACCAATTTCCCTTCCGCCGGACCACTGTTTATGGTAGTGTACAGACGTTCGCTCATTCTTCCATTGTCATGTGCACGCAGTTCCTTATTTTTTAGCGTGCATCTGACCATGTCAAAGCCAACAACAGTATTGGATTCGTACTGAAATTCTTTTTTAGAAACAGATAGATTTGTAGTGAAGTCATGCGGCGTTGTGCCCCTGAGCTGCTTGGTTAAAACTCGTGTGGTATGACTCAATGACATATTCGCCCAACATGTCACAGCAACGGATTGATCTGGACGAAATCTGAGAAGGGATGAAAAGATTTTGATTGGACCGTCCGTGATTTGTGTGAAGAGATATTAATGTGAGAAGCTCCAAAAGCAGCAAATTAATTTTCATGGTACCCCGAATTTAGAAACGGAGTTGCTGAAGAATTCCTCGGGAGGATGGTGTCGTAGTGGCAGAAATGTAGGTAGTCCTGTTTTGGAATCCAGTGTAATAATAATAATAATAATAATAATAATAATAATAATAATAATAATAATAATAATGGTAATAAATGATCCACAGTCCATTTTGAGCCCTTGGCTCATAGTAGCTTGATATTCGTCTCCAGATATGTAAACTTCCAGACATCGACAAAACATTGTTGTACGCAACGGGACTACCATTTTTGCCCCCTTCCAGTTAGCGCCCTCCCCTACACGCACGCACACACCCACACAGAATGAACACTGACCTAGACCAGAGTTTGGTGCATCAAAATTTCAACAATGCAGCCAATTTAACAGCCATATACGATTAGTGAGTAATCAGATTGGTGAGTACATTTCATAAGATTTGTATGATAGGAACCACTTCCTTTTATCCTCAAAAATGGGGGTTAAACGCTCATTAGGGGAGAAGTGCGCTGTTTCTACCTTTGGGTCTTTGAGTTTACAGTTGTATCACCAGAAACATATTTAAAGCAACTTCGATTTCGTGAAGAGCATTGCAACATAGAAAACTCGCGAAAACTATTCATCGGGATTGGCTGCCCAAAAATGAAGCTGAGACGAATAGGCCCTGGCGTGGTGCGGTGAGGCCGTTCAGCTGCCTCAATCCCAAGTAAAGACCACGCACAATTAAAGGTTTGATCTGCGTCACTGGAAAGCAGTCGACTGTCAACCGTCTTGTATGGTTATCCAGCTATTCAGGATAGGCGAGGCAGTGAAACTCATTTGCCTGCTGACAGTGTTAGAATATTGGTAGCTCAGGTGGATTTAATAATGGTTGATCAGTTGCTTGTTGATCTGTTCGCTGAACTTGGCACATGAATTGCAAACGTTTCGTCAGCATTCGAGGAGACACCGCCAGTGTGTCGTTGGATGGGTCAATTGTCAAGCTCTGTGAGCAGATTAGCAGTCATCTGGTCAACTACCGATCATTTTCCTGTATTTCAGTCCCAATCAGCGGGTTGACGGACCCACGTTGAGAACGACAGTCGTGGCACACGACCAAAAGAGTAAACCAGTGCCTGTAGATTCATCGCTCATCGTGGGCTGGTATCCGATTCAGGATGTTACTGTCACATCGAACTACGCCGATAAACCCCAGCGCATGGTAGGCGATGCTGTATGAGATTTACGCTTAGCCGCATGTACAATTTGCTGAATGCCATTTACCCAGTGTCACTGAGGGAATAAGACAAGAGTGTGAACGAAAGAGGGTAGTTCTGTAGATGTCAGCGTGCCAAACTGATAGCTCGTGGTGGTAAAATCAAGTGGACCAAGTTCAAACTCAACATGTGCGAAGGATGATCCGGTGCCTTCTCCACTCAAAAGACAGCCGATGGACACACAAGCTAGCAAGTAGTAAGCACTCATCAGCTCAGTCTGTATAGTTTTGGCCACAAAAAATCAATTATAGCATCGTTGTGAAAAGTGGTAGTCTCAAAGCAGTTTCCGTTTCGGGGAGGCTGGGAGTTTGCAGCACTTGTTCTTGGAATCCGGATCACACCCGCATGGTCTGAAAGTTCATTTATAGCACCGTCGTCTGCTTAAGACACGAAAGTGCTCAGTGCTCGTCCACGGGCTCGTTATGAGACAACCAAACAGTTGAACTCAATGCTGTCCGTTTCCGGTGATATGAATTGCAAAGTTACTACTCGCACGTTATGCCGTGACTGACTATGGTTTAGCAAGTCAGTCTCTAAACGCATACCGCAACTCCGTCTTCCGTGCACGAGTCCGCGAATTGGCCCACAGGACACACAACATAAACTAGACAATTGGCCGGTCTGGAAAATGATAGATGGTTGACCTCAATCAAAATTGTTCAACATACACTCTCACATATATGACGTTTCCTCGCTCCACTGAGGGGAGTCATGAAGCTAGTGCTTGATAAGTCAGCTGCGACGTTTTAATGTTTGAGTTATTTTACCGCCGTTTTAAGGTTCTGGTTAATTGAACTGTGTAGTGTGGCAGGTGAATGGTGGAGGTGAGGCGCTTGACGTAGCCTTCGTTTTAATGCCCATGCTACACCGAATATATAACTTTGCTCCGATCGTATCCATTCTATCTGTGTCACCTGATTGTCCTGTTGTATTTTGTTTTTTTTTCCTTCCGAAATATGTGCAGCAGTGGATGAGAGTTCTAAGCAGATCCGGAATAGATTTTCTTACTCTGACTCTGGAAGATCTCGAAGATCAGTTGAGTGCATTGACCACTGTACGGAGAAGCTCCAAAATCGAATCGCCACCACCGGTACCGTCCATCCAGCATGGTGTCACTGCGGGCTCCGCGCCAAAATTAGAATCCGGACGGAGTAATCCTTTTAATCGCTATTCAGGTCTTCCGCCGTCCGTCAGTCCTTCCCGGGCCAGACGACGTGCTCCATCCCCGCCTTCAGCGTCGAAATCAGATAAGCCTTCTGAGCTTGTGGTCCCGTCAAGCCAGATTTCACCGCACCCTTCTACCCGTCACTTAAACTGGTTGCTTGCACAGACCTGGGAGCAATTGCACTCGCTAGTCCGTGAATATCTCCGCACTAGCGCCGTGACACAAGAACAGACCACTCAGAAATCCAACCTTGGCTAGGACTATCCTCCATTTGTCGTTCTTACTGGCTTCTTCTCTCCCCCATTGGCCTTTTCTACCCACTTCCCGACCGCATAATTTTGTTCCATGTGCTGCTTCATTTTTATCTGTTGGAATACACAGAGGTTTTATTTTGATCAACTTCTTGTGGGCATCCATGATAAAGCACCTATTAAATCCAGATTTCTTTGAACTCGTACCCATATTAAACATGATGACCCAACATAGGGCACGAAAGTAGGAAATGAAGGTGTTTTAACTCGAGAATCACCTTGGTGATTCGTATCATCCTAATCAGGACTGCCACATGAATGATAGCGGTGCTGGTGGCAGTAATTCACACTTTTTATTCACCGACTCCCTTTCAAAGGTGGATTTGCCTTCAACATTCGTCATCAGGATCACCCTTCCTCCGACACGAAAGGTTGTCTTTGTATGTGGGGGCAATTGTCCTTCCATGTTACCATCATTCATTTGCTACGTTCAAGTGGATACTTCCAGATACTGTTTCCAAGTCTAACGAAAGAACATGACCATCTCTGGTTATGGACGTAATACTTTACACTACCTAACGGTCTGAACACTTCTCGTTCTCATTCCACTGAAGAAGATAGCGACAAATTCCCGTGATAACGAAGGATAATTGTCTAACTGAATGAGGACCTTGTGTGAGAACGTTTTATCTATGTCCGTCCATATGGATACTTTTTGTAATATACACGAGTCCGGCGTTTATCACCTCTTGTGTCTAAGAGTCCGTCATACTTTCCGGTATTTAGTCTCCTGATTTGCCGATTCTGATGGGTAGCGGGTCGGAACCTGGGTACATTCGATCAGGCTGGCCCCTCACATTCTAGGAAGTACCTAAGTAGTATCTCCGTAACTGCATTATATGAACACCGGAAGATACCCAGTCAAGTTTGTTCACGATACTAATCGTGTTTTAGTTGGGTTGACTCACACAGTGATTCACGTAAACGTTTCCTAATCGAGTTAGTACCATGATTATCTATGGATCTCTGCTAAACTGGGCACATTTAATGGATAATTGGAATAGTCCAGTCACTTTTCCGCGGAAGAATCATCTACCTCAGTTTCCCTCAGTAGTCCACTGTGAGAAGGACTGCCTTCGTCAAAAAAAACGCTTCGGTTCATTCTGCGCGTGTTCCATTCCTTAGTAGTTAAATAATACGCATACGATTAAACGAGTGTGCTATGTTGAAAAATCCACCACGAATGAAGCACCCGGCAGTTTAAACAACTGATTAGCAATACGGATGAACAACTCGTTTTACCGCAACCTGGTCACTAAGACATGCGGCAAGCAACTGCTCATGTTTGAATGGTTCACTGCCTGTTAGACAAGGGACAGCGCTTGAGCCCTAAAGGTTGCGGCCGGATTTCGCACGCTACTGACAAGAACGACTGCGGATTGAATTTTATCGATAGATTAATTGTCAATAAACGGATGCGCTTTATCGTGAACATCCAATTAAAACAACGAAATTCTGATTCTGAGTAAAAATCAGTTGAGGTGAATAAATGTTCCTCCCACCGTCAACTGGATACAGGCGTCGGGTTAGGCTAAACTGCAATGTACCTGCAAGAGGATGCATCGATCATATCTTCACCCTCCGACAAATTCTGGGACAGCGACACTGCTTCCAGCAACCAGCAATGGTTGTTTCTTGATCTGAAAGCTGCCTCTGACCCTGTGGATCGTCAGGCACTATGGCAGTGTCTGTGGAGCAAAGGTGTCCCCCATAAATTCTTGATCCTGCTTAAGGCGCTGTACGCCCACTCCCGCAGCCGTGTGAAGGTCTACGGGAAGCTCTCTTCTGAGTTCACCACATCAAGTGGTGTCAGACAGGGCTGTCCTCTTTCACCTTTCCTCTTCAACTTCGTCATTGATACGATCATGGAAGACTCACTTTCAGCCTCTAATGCCTGTGGGGTCGAAGTGCTCCCGGGGCGTCCGCTCACAGATATCGAGTACGCAGACGACATAGCTCTTCTTGGATCTGACCCCGTGGTAATGCAAACAATATTAAATAATCTAAATAATTCCGCCTCACGGTTTGGCATGCGCTTCACACCTGCAAAGTGTAAAGTGCTACTGCAAGACTGGGTGGGCTCGAACCCTAGCCTCATGCTTGCGGATGAACCGATTGAGGTAGTAGACAAATTTGTTTACCTGGGCAGCTGTATCAGTCCCGGTGGTCTCGCGAAAGATGATATTTCCATCCGGATTGGGAAGGCCAGAGCAGCTTTTGTGAACCTGCGTCACCTGTGGCGTAGGCGTGACATCAGCTTATCCGTCAAGGGTCGAGTTTACAATGCTGCGGTGCGCTCCATATTACTATACGGATCAGAAACCTGGCCGCTGCGCGCCGAGGACGTCAAAAGACTTTCAGTGTTTGACCATCGATGTCTTCGGAGCATTGCCCGAGTCTGGTGGGAACACCGGATCAGCAATGCTGAAGTACGTCGAATGGTATTCGGAAGAAATAACTCACCCTCGATAGATGAACTGATCACACTGCATAGGTTGCACTGGCTTTGCCACGTGCTACGTATGCCAGTCGACCGACTTCCTCGGAAGGTCTTTTCGCACAACCATGTGAAGGGTGGAAACGTGCCAGAGGCGGTGAAACAATGACTTGGCAGCGAAGTATAAAAGCCATTACCAGCAAACTCAGCTGCGCTGCCGTCTCCATGGATAGGGACTCCGAGACGGGCCACATCAATGGTTAGAGACATTGTCAGACATGGCCCAGTCGCGCCCTCAGTGGCGCTCGTGCATCCAAGCCATTGCCTTCAATGCATAGCTCCCTTCCCAATCCTCCCACTTGACAGTCCACTGACAGTGCTGCATTTATCAGCTCCCGCCTCCAATGCGCGGCTACCTACCCCACCTCCCCAAATCATCGGTGAACGAAATTGTGCAGCTACAACCGCTGTACAACGAGTACGCGGTTCTTACAATGATGACAATGATGATGTACCTTCGGTTCGGGGTATTCAACTGCAATTTCTGACAATGACCATGTCAAATTCTAATCTCAGGTCATAGAGCTTCAGTAATTCAGCTGAACAAAAGACAAGTAGTAGTCATCGAATGGTTTTACTTTCTTGCACGTACGTAAATAAGATACTTTTCGATACCATATTTATCGAATTTGGGATTTGAAACTCTTTCAGCAAGGAAGAAGTTCAAATGGTTTCGGAAAAGAATTCAAAGTGCTTTTGTATCACTTCAGTATTGCACTGCGGTATTTGGCACTTAGGCGTCCAGTATGTTGTTCGGTCAGCATATCACTACAATGTGGGTAGCTAATGCAGTAGATCTGGCAAGAAAAGAGTGTAGCCTGGACTAGAAAATAACAGGCTGGCGAATAATTCCTTCTGGGATCATTGGACAATAAGGATAACGGGTGTGTGGTGGTGTTTCAAGGCGCTTCCTAATGTTCACCAGTTCTTGAAACACTTGAAGCGTTTCTCGTTTCATCTTGCCTTCTTGACAAAGTCTGGCTAACTGACTGTCCAGTCGACCAATGACGGCTCTGCAATGGACAAGTAGAGTAGATTGTCTGGGTGGGACAAGGCAGTTTTCTGTGCATTCACAAGTCATACGAAAATGGTTAGTTCATTGCTTTGGTCCCCGTGAGGAAGGAATACCCTGAAGCATACAATTCGAAGAGGCTTAACAATGGATTCCGACAGCCCACAGTATATAAACTAGATTTCGCACAATCTTACCCGGGGTTTTCTGCTGAAGGGCATGGCTAAAGACCGTGGTATCATTCATAAGACAAGCTGCTAATTGGTGCATGTAAGTTTGCGGGGTACTTCTTCCGTTTTTCCAGACTTTTCAGGCTGAATTCGAAAAGAAAAAATGAAGGTATCCTTACCACTCACGTGATATCAGCATTGTACCCGAGGAACTGCAATGAGACGGCGTGAGACTTGGATAAAGCGTGGGACTACCTCATATAAAAGTACGATGTTAGTACATAATTGATCAGCCACATGTGATGCCAAGTGCAAGAGTGCATTTTCCAAATGATAGCGCTATTTCTTTAAGTGCACAGTATTAATGGATGTCACCAAGGAAGAAATAGTCATGCGTACTCTACAACTTCCCAGAGAAGTGTGGAATGCACAATTGAAAATTCATGAACAGTGTGGTGACAACTGTGATGTACTAAGGGTACTGTGGAGTAGGGGGGCATCGATTTTTGAAATTCGTTGGATTTGAGGGGTCACGGGTTGTGTGAATCGGTCGTTTGGTGGATGAAACAAACAAATCCATTTTTCTACGGTTGATAAAGTTTCTCCACTTACCGCAGTCATGTTTAATCATGTCCTTAGTGTGTAAATTTTCGGTGAAATTCGTACGCACTCATAGACGGGATGGCTTTGGTCAGTTCATCGAAAAACACCTGTGCCTTCCTCTCCTCTTCGAAGACGACACTGATGTCGTCTACGCTTTCCAGATCGACAAGGTTTTCATCAGCAGCTGTTTTAACACCAGGATTTTGAAGAACTTCCAGCATTCATCTCATCGATTACGAAATTAAACAGGAATGGAGAGAGTGGGTAGGTGTGACGGACACCACTTTGTGTACGGACAGCTCTGAGTATACCCTCACACATCCAGAAGTCTGAGAACGCAAAGAGCTCTTCACGTTCACAAACTTCCAGGGCATTCCTTGCTGGGCAAGTGTGTCAAGCAGGACATACCGGCAAACCGAGTCAAGTACACCTTGGAAATCCAGGACTGTTAAAATTGTGGGTCGTTTGTACGTATGGCGTTGTTTAAGACCGGTGGATGAATCAGCTAGTTTTTCACTTGCCTCTGCCGTTTCACACTTTTCTAGTTATCCGTGCTTTGCAGTGTAACAACGTCTACCATCGCCCGGTATAAAGAGATGCTTAGGTTTTATCACTGTTGTACTAAAGCAGGTAAGTTCTCCATTGTGCCACCAGATATACCGTCACCAGATTAGTCTTCCGGCAATGAAATCATTTTCAGTTTCTTTTTACACCAATTCCATAATTCAGCTCTCATTATCGTGACCTTAGGTGAACTGAAACAAAACGTTCACTTTTGGTCGCATTTTTAAATTAAATTTGCTGCTGCACTTTCTGGGAAGCTGTGGTTTTGATCGATGGTTTTAATTGGACTCTGATTTTCCTTACTTTGCTGACTCGTTGGATCGGCTCATCGATCACAACAGAATAGATCGATTCACACTGGCCTAGTTGACCTATGCTGTTGGACGACATTTGGTCCGACCCAGTCTGGGGGTGTAACTGGGCATGACAACATTAAAAACAAGTCATTTCAGCCACTTCCTTCTTGTTAGCGCAACAGCGATGTGGTCGTGTATATGTCACCGATGTTTTGATGACTCGTTAAGAATCAGTAGACGCATCATTGTAGGCAGATTCATGAGAGAATTTCACTTGCTGCAATTCCGGCCCACAACACTGCAATGTGAAGAAAACACTACACTGTTTCCTCGTTGGAAATGTTGCCTCTTAGAGAAAGACAGAAGGTGAACCATCACTGTTATTTTTTGCAAGTGCCCCAGAAAAGTTCAGTTATCTGTGGGTGTTCTCTACAATTTTCTTTGGAATTTTTGAGATAGAGGTGGAATTCTAACTTCATATGCGATTTTTGAAGAGTCCAGGACATTTCGCCATTTGCTTCTGATATTTTATTTAGTCTTTCATCTTTCGAAATATTGAGCGTGACTAGTACCAGCCCAACCGGAATATTGTGTTATGCTTTCAATTCGTTGGACTGCTTTCGCGGCAGAGATGTTACTCAGTACCAGGCTTTGCAGTGACGAACTGCGTACAGTGTTTCAGTCGTTCCGCCAGACAGAGTCTTTCCGGGGTGACTGTACCACTTTGCTCGGTATAGCCCACTGAAATTTTACTCCCATTTGGTCTGGTAGCCACATCGGCGATACTGTCGGGACTATCCAGACTGCTTTCACAAACCGAGTTAATAAGCGAGGTCGTTGCCAGTCAGTCATTCCAGTTTCATCAAACGTATTCGATGACGCATCAGCGTATTGCATTTTGTCACGCAATACCATTGCCAAGTCGATCAGGCTTTTGTATTTTCCTCCAATAAGATCAGGTGACTACATCGGAATGTTGCCTGCGTCATTCGTTCTGTTGTCTACGTCAATGGCGCATACGGATGATCAAGGTCAGGCTCCTTAGCTCAGTGGGCATAATCACGAGTGATTCCACGAGTCGAAACGAAGGAGAATGAAACAATTGCCCCACAGAGAATATCTCACTAATCTGAACCAGCATGCTGTGCCACTGGCTGGATCGGAGTCAAGGTAATTTTTGTGATACGCGTGGTCTGGTACTGACATCGGTATCGCGGTCAGTTGTTCAAGGCCGGATAACGGCAAATCCGTTGTCACTGTGGTTTATCTTCCTAGGGAGTATATCAGTCATTTCGTGAACTATAGGGTATTTCCTTCGGTTCTGGAGGGTTATGCTACTGGATAAACGAAGGCAACCGAAGAAATTCTGTGACGCAGAACTCTTCTCCCCAATGGCAGCTTCCTCTTGGAGACCGCCTGGAGGAAGACCTTATGGTACTGAATAGAAAGTAACCAAATTAGCAAGAATACTACAGTACTGTAATGCACACGTCATTGGACCTACCTGGATTTGTCAATTTGTTCATCTAGTGCATCAATACTATCCACGATTCCTTTCAGTTCTTCCAAAAGACCAGCGTGTGCAGCATCTTCGATGTTCTCATTTCCGGGACGATCATGCCTCCCTTCCAAACGTGTCTGAGCCAATTTTAAAGTAGCATACTTTGCTCGCCGTGCCTCTTCTATGTTTTTTAGTTCCATTTGAAGCTTCTCGCGTTCTTTTTCTGTCTGAATTGAATAAGAACCACGAGACTCTCGAATTGAATAAAACTGAATATGACTCATTTTACTACCGGAAACATACTCATGTTTTCATGCCGAATGTTCCCCCTTCAGATACTGTTAGTTAAGGGGAATTAGGGGAGTGCATAGAAAACGGCTGGGCATGTGCTTTATAAAGAACACTGTTATTACGGTTAGTACTGTTTGACTAGAACTTTAGGTAGCTCAATGCTCAACGCTCAAACTTACTGACCGGAAGGTTCGTGGCTCGAGCCCAACTCAGTCATCCCGACTGCTTCTGCCCAGATTTGGGCAACCTGATAGTTTCTCATAGTTTCTGATAGTTTTCCGCCATGCTTCCTTTGGGTGGCATGAAATCTTTGCACCGAAAGAGTGTTGGAGCTTAACAACTATTAATATCTTTTGCAATTTTTTGATTAACCATACAAATACGCCAATAACTGAGAGTTAATCTAATTTGGAGACGTAATGTTAATGAAGTCTAACATTTCCCGATTCAACAGAAGCGCATTTCATTAGAGAAGATCACTTTTCTTAGGATAAACAGGAAGAATTGAAGATCAGTTTACCACCGCAAGGTCTGTCCTGCCCTTATCTATCAAACTATTACCAGAATAACTGTGGGGACTCAAACTGTGACAGCGCTGATGGGTAAAAAATAAGTCGTGAGAAATATAACACTCCTGAAAGCCCCGTTGACTGTACTTGTTCGATACCTAAAGAGGTGGGGAGAAAGCGGACGTCCGGGACAGTTTGATGATTGCGATGGACCATAAAGTTGCATCGAGAAAAGTGTTCGACCGAAGCAGAGTTTTACGCTTGTATCACACAGATTTGCTGTCGTTACCTGGTGACGTCGGAAACTGAATTTCTTCCATAGTCTCACATCTCTAAGATTCTCACCCCCGTGTTATAGCGATGATACGCAGAAACATATTTCAGATCACATTTGGGAGACCTGGGTAGTAGTGATCCGTGTTTCAGCGGTGTAGACTGTCCAAGTCAGTCGGACTTCCGATGAAAAGAAAATCATTCATTGACACCAACACTGCGTTGTCTCAAGGAAGTTTTTCACAATTTGCGTTTTCTAACAGTGAACTGCCTACTGCATAGTGTGATTCGGGTCATCAAACAATTTTAGCGGCACACTGTAAGTTGACAGCAAAGAATAAAAGAAGCTGGCTAAAACTTTGCGGAACAATATAATTTGAAAACTTAAATAGACAGAGTCTAACGTATCGAATGAGAGCTCACAGGTTACAGCTGTGGTTACGTTAGCCACTACAGTTTCGATCCATTGAATGTTAACTTACCATATCACGTTGAGCTTCGAGCTCACGAATCGCCCTCTCGGTATCGTGTAACCTCATTCTAATCGCATCGGCAGCGCGGTCAGATTTGGCAAGCATCCTATTGGCAGCCTGATGTAGACCGAGATGCAAAGAATGGATCACTTCCGCAGCCCGTTCGACCTCGGCTCGCGCCCGGTCTAGCGCCTTTCGACTGAGTTCTTCCCAAGACTGAAGGTCCATTTGACTGTAGATTGTACGATTATACGAGAAGCAAGTAGATGTGAAACACTGGCTCTGCTTACTAGTACTGTGGTATGACATAATTTTGGTCACCAGAACAACCTAAATATATATTTTCTCCACTGCAATTCCGGGTCTTTTGAACGGTTTCCAAAGTGTGACCAAGTGTCAGACCAATCCGGACTTAATTTCCATGTTTCTGTGGTTCAGGGTTTTACATACAGCTTCAAGAAAAGCCTCATTTACACTGCTACACAATAACGGACAATATGACTTGGGAAGCGTTACCCGAGGAACCAGCCGATGACAATACATCGTATATGTAATGCAGGTTATGGAAGTTCATTCAAGTCAAAGTTCAGCCCCCAAGTGAGAATAGCAAAAAATCTATATTTTTGAACGAAACAGAGAAAGCGTACAAATCTACTCACCGGGCATGGTACGAATACTCAGCTTGATAGATAATGCGTACTCATCAAAAGAATCGGAGTCAGTTCATTCAGTCAAGCATGAGATGGCTTAGTGGGTAACGCGCAAACATGGTGACCGAAAGATCCGCTGTTCAAATCCAACCAAAGCATCTGGACTGCTCCTGCCTAGGCTTAAGAAACCTGGCAGTATCGCAGCCTTTGTGTTTCTTTCGGGTGGCATGCGGCTGAACGATTGCCCGATTGACTGATTGAAATTAAGTCATCTTATTTTCGAACGCATGCAAAAACCACTGGGTAGACGCCAGACAAAAGGAGTTTTTCAGTGATAGGGAGAAAACTGAGTTTGAACATGAACAGTTTGGCCGCAAACTAAAAATTTTCCAATGAATATGTGTTTGGCTCGAAACTTCAACTGGAAATGGCTGAAGTATCCAGGAAGTGATGCTTACAAGGACTCACTGACGATCAAATATGAGATTGAAAAAGATTCAGAATGACAAAGCAAAATGCCCATGTGGATTTTGAGCGACTGTTTCTTCCGCGAATTCGTTCCGTTCGCACACTATCACGGGTACAAATCACAGTGCTCTTCTAAGAAGTCTTCCGTCTAGTAGAAAACCACTCCCCATGGAGAGTTCAGAACCACTTTCCATGCCAGCTGTTTACCTTGAATCGGTCGATTTTTTTTTGGAAACCTATTAACCAACAATAAATTACGAAAAAGCCAACCTCGCTCATTTCCCAGCCCTGTCTTATGACGATAATCCAACGAACTGGATATCGCTTCGACAGAGTTCTACAAATCGGTAGAAGATCTTCTTCAGTTCAGAGAATCAACATTGCTCTGCTTGAGTTTCTGTAGACTTCAGTCCAAAGTTGCTTGATATCCACTTTGTTCCGAACAATGTAAAACCCTTTCTTACGGCCAGAGACCACTGCATCCGCGGCTTTTGGTACTCTCTCAGTAAATATGGGCACAAGGCAGTATTCTTTCGTGACCCCAAAGTCGATTTAAACATTTTAATCAGGACATCCCTGATTTAGAAACACAGTTTGAACAACTGATGTGAGCAACCACTAAGTGTCCATAATTTTTTTCAATAGAGCTTTCATCTTGCTGAAAATCAGGTCAACCGTGAACCTTGTTTCGCCCTTGCTTTCAGAAGTGTGCATCTGACGAAATTATGGGATGACTCAAAATGAGGACGTCCCTGTTATTGGTTCAGTACTAAGCAGTTCACCCGGTGGTGGTTGATCAGAAGTATGGTTGACTCGCACCAGATTTCAGTCACATGGGTAATGTCGCGTAGTCTGTCACTAATTCGTTCTTGGAGCATATCATTTGCAGTTGGTTAGTAGTAAAGAGGTTTTTCGGTTTCACTCGGAATTTCATCCCGCAGGAAAAGTCAAATAAATTCATTCACTCTCTTAGGATTTATTGAATGTTTGGCGTTCAGTGCGATCCGTAAGTAAGTATCCAGTAAGTGGCATAATGTTGTGGATGCCCGTGAGATTGTAGGGGGTTTTACGTTCCCGTCTGTCAACAGAAACGGACTCTTCCATTGACGTTTTGTTTTCTGTTCATGCACTGGAGGGAACGTGCACCTGGAAACGTGAAAAAAAAATTTCCATCCACGAGTTGTTTCTTAGATCAGCTATAAAGGGGTAGTGAGTGAGCATCTTTATACAGTCATCAACCACTTCTGTCTGTCTTTTGCTCCACTTTATGGGCAACTTCACTAGAATGGCCCACAATGAGGTTCGTAAATACTGACAAGGCCGTCTCTCCATTCTATGGGTTCAGATGAGTCGTTCGGTGCCCAACTCTTCAAAGTTTTAAATGTGCCTGAATCAACTCATTGGGATGCAACTCTTCCAGATGGTTGGTCTTTTCGCCAAATAATCAAATCAGCCCTCTCCTGACTGAAACAAGTCTCCTTCTGCCTGTTTTTCCGCCGCGGAATCCCGTAGGTCAGAAATCGTGGAAAAGCTGGAATCTCCTACTTTGATTTCAGCTCTTCTGTCCGTCCTCAGGGTCCAACGATTGCATTCACATGGTGCAAATTTTATTCCTAAAGGTTTACCACTTGCTCTCCATGTCCATGTTAGGTCCATACTATGTTTAGGAGACACCACAACCGACGTCACGAATTTTAGCTAACCAGAACGACAGCAGCAATAAAAGGTACCTAGAAACCTAAGAACCGAAGGATTTATAACTCTGCTGATGTGCCTCAACCTACCTAACTCGGTCACTAGCACACCATACCAGCGGTAGATACCCAATCTGCGGGATTTGAACACTTGCTCAATACTGCTTTTAGAATGCTCGGTTGACATGCAAGCGGTTGGGCTTCTGGGTAAGTTTGAAAAGGCACTACGCATGACACCGGAAACTGACATTCCGTTAGAGGTAAACACAATTCTGTTCCAAAACTAAAACGACTCAGTCACACGTGACCTTCCACCTTTACTGAACTGGTTAAACCGGCCACCTATCCTTTTGTTCTCAGGTTGTTTTCTACAGGACGAAGCATCCGCTTACACGTGTTTGGTACCTTTAGGGTTGATTATCGGTGTCACTGTTCGAAGTTCAATCGTTAACTATCCAAACCTCATTTTCTGCTTTCATCTATTCAGATACTTTGAATGTTGAACCTTGTGCATATTCGCCGGTTTTTGGGAAACACAAAGAGTCTCATCAACTGAATATCGAAAAGTTTTGCAACAAAACAGTGAGTGGATCGCCGGCACGGCATCAGAAACAGTATATGCCAGCGTTAAACAATCGCTATCGTACAATGTAGTCGTCTTATAAGGGCTCATTACAGTTTTGTACCCTTCAAACATTGCTACGGGACCGGCCATATTGGAAATTATAGAAAAGCCACTCAGTTCGTGTTATCACCCAAGTTGATGGTAGCGATAAGAAAACGAAAGTCATTCAAACCGATCGACCTGTGAAATAAATCTGGGTACTGAGTGGAGAACCAGATAGTCACCATTGATTCATGCTTACCATGATCATCAGTTACCAATGCACTCTTTAGTATCGGTCATCAGTCATTAGGAAAGCTCACCTTATTCATTAACGGAAAGACTAAACTTGGTAATCTGAAATGAAATATTATAACTTTCAATTTTTCTAGAGTTCATGTTACTGTATCCATCTGGATAACATTCAGATGCCTTAGGATTTCAAGAATAATCTTAGTAAGGAGAACAAGGAATTATGTTCGCCGTGTGGTTAAGTATAGATAGCCCAGATGCTTTCTTCAGTTATTGGTCAGGCAGATACGCCCGACCCGCCTATCGAGTTTTGCAGTTTGCCTGTAAATATTTCGCTGCTAACCGAGGAGGCATCGCCACCGGCCCAGTCAAGCCGGCTGCGCACACATTGTATTCTTCCTGGTTTTGTGATGCCCTACAAGTAGACACCATCAATCTGGTGAGATGGTTACCAACAGATGACAAGCGGACACACTCAAAAGAAGATACTCATGGAAGCAGCATGACGGTTTGATTTGGAAATTAAACGTTTACACTACTCATTTGAGAAAGGTAGACTACGGACGAACGCAACGTGGAAAAGCACATTGTTTGAATAGTCGTTGGATTGTGTAGTTAGTAAAATAAACCGAAACATAGAAACATACTGAAGATACTCGTGGATGTCACACAATGGGAACAAACACAGCGAACAAAGCTTGTTTTCTACGGTGGCTAATGCGTCACAAACTTATGTGCAGCTAGACGTGAACCACATGCATGCTTATATTAAGTTTATGGACACAAAGGTAGAAGTGGGTGGAAATGGAGCACGGAGTAAAATGGATGACTTCAAGGTCAAATTAAGTCATGAGAACAGAATAGCTAGTAGACCGCGCAAGTAAAATGGTCAGTGGAGTTTTTCTTAAATACAAAGCTGCTCGTCTTCGATACATTTGGGAGGACTCACCTTCATCGCTGTCTCAAGCAAGCACTTGATTGAAGTTCACTTCTGTTGTTCTGTTACGAAACTATCCAAGTGGTCATACTGAACCGTAAATTGTTGCTTTCTGTGGACCTTTCGCTGTACTGTCAATTGGAATTCTTCGGCATAGCAACGAAAGGATAAGTCGGCTGGTTGACGTGCACAGTTTCAACGACAAACCTTATATAATAGTGAACTACGTTGGGTTTGTCTGAGACTTCAGTTGAATTGATAGTACCGTTTGAAACCATAGATACATAGTCTGTGTAGTAGAACACAATTCAGTTTCTCTGAGTGACGACTGAAAAAGTTCTAAACCGAGCAACATCAGGTGACAGTTTGCCGAGACCACTCACTTCATAGACAAATGGCTAACCTTTCAAGTCCTTTACCGGGTGCTTATGAAGGTCCTTGTACAAAAGAAACACACTCAACCCTTTAAATCATCTTCGCCGACTAGGTATTCTGTTCCTGTGAATTGACTTGCCTGTGGTGTCATCCATTTTACTTCGTAGCCCACTGGCCTGTGTACACCTTCTCTTCTCCCTTCTAGATTTGTACCCATGAATTCATACAATCATGCAAGCGATCCATGTCTAGCTTCATTCAAATTTTTGATGTAGTCGCCAAGAGGAACAATCACAGAAACAAGCTTTGTTTGCTACTTTCTTTCTAATCAGTAAGCAAAAAAACTGAAACTTTTTAGCATCTACAGATAAAGGCGAAATTTTAAACGCCACTGTTCAGTGAGGTGTTAGTCCTGATTATTCATTTTATTTGCATTCCTATTATTTTTTTCTCAGATGGTGTGTGCGGAGTCTATGGCTGCCTATGGTTGCATGCCTCTGAACCATCGGGTTCAGTGCCGAGCAGAACACTTCCGCTGATGGTAATGACTATCTCGCCGAGATTCGGCTTGATGAGCCGCGCTTGCGGGTCAACTACAGTATAAGAGGTTTTGTTGACCGTGGTGAATCAAATTTAACACTTTATCTGACGCACGAACCGAACAAAGTCAGGTTTGCTTATATTTTCCTGAGTGAATAAATTCCATTTGTGAGAAGATTGGGCAATAGTCTGTTTCTCTTCGATCTCAGACACACCGTGACCTACCTTTGGTTACATGTTCACTCACACCGAAAAAGTAGCTGGATTTTGGAAGACAACGATGGATAACTCTGAAGAATTATTATGCTGATGGGTGCTCACACTATGATGTGCTACAATATGTCATACTATACTATACTGTACTAGGCTCTATCATACTATACTATACTACGCTATCTATACTATACTATATCATACTATGCTATACCATAAAATATGCCATACTCACAGCTCTGGTTTTCTGGTCGCAAATGGCTTAAATCCAATGTTTGCAGATTTTTCTGTTAGATTGTGTTGGTCAATATCAACCCTCATGGCTTCGTTTTTGTCGTGTACATCCTTCTCCAAAGCATCGGCCGCTTCTTGCATGTGAATCAGCGTCTCAAATGCTTCCAGTATTTGGCTCTGGAGACTGTCGTAAAGCTCTTTGAGTAGTACTTGTTCCTTGTTACGGCAAAAGAAGAATGACTGGTGTAGGTGGGATGAAGTATGTGGGGGTTAGAAACTCTTACCACAGTCACACACAAATCAACAGCTCTCGGCATACATATCCAAGCCCGTGTTGGCATTCCTGTATCAACTCATGACTGCCTTGTAAAGATTTTCTACCTACACAAGATTTCCTCCAAGGATAAACATACCCCGTTATAGGCCTCTTGTCATCGGTGGTTTTTGTTCCGATGGTCCACAAATGCGTCAGATATTTATGCCTCCGCAAAAGACTGCTGTAGCACATATTTAGGATAACATGTACAATGAAAAGGCACTGACTGATAGGTTTTCGGTCCATTAGAACTTGGTTGCACATTCACATTAGTTGACGTGGCTCGATAATTTTGAATGATGACATCTCAAATGCAGAGGACCTGTGGGTCAGGTTAACAGTTACTCAGGAAGTGATCTCGTCGAAAAGCTATCAGTACGTGTAACACTGGAGAGGTATGTGAACAGTATTCTGGATGTTTTGTAAAGACGCTATTGTCCTAAAAGATTTTGCCGGCCTTGTGGAAAAAATCCGGCAGATGGTATTAGTTTTCTACCAATAATTCACAAAAATCATGCCGACGCAGTAAGGTGCTACGCACATCTCGCTACTCATAGATTATCAGTAGTTTATCGCACACTTCAATCATCCAGTAAGCGGAACACTAAGTCCGATACAGTCTAGAGTAACCGCGTCTACAGGATGTGTATTGGTTATGTATATAAAAGGTGGGTTGGTGAAACCGAAGAATGAGAACCGCACAGTGTACACCTTCAACCTGCATGGTCGGCTGATCAGTTTTAAGTCAGCCTACCGAATCGAAAATATGGCCCAAACTTATCATCTAAGTGTGAATTAATTCGTCGTCTTGATGCAAACTGTGTCACAGCGTTGACACAGAAGAGCATTCCTAGTGGATGCTTTAACTAGCAACTCCAAAAGTAGACTGGTGCCCAAAACTGAGAAAGTAACTCAAAGATCCAATAGGACGGTGTAAGTTAGCAGAAAAATTTAAAGGTAGGAAAGCGGTATACAGAATAATGGATAACTACCTAAACTTTGCACAACAATTAAAGAATAATCTGTAACTAACGCCTTTTAATTCCACCTCAACTGGGTCCAGTATATACTCTCCCTGGCGTCTGCGATCCATAAGGGTCAGAACCTCGGTATTGACCTGCTGAGCATCGGCGAGCTTGACCATGTAGTCTTCCGTAATCATTTTGGTATCTCGTAAATCAGCCATACGTTCTTTTAAACGGCGCAGTTGTGCGGCAAGTTCATCTCGCCACTGTCTCAAGGTCCATATACGATCTACCAAGCGGTTGTTAGTATCATACTGGTCCCATCTATGAAGAGAAGACGATGAACATTCTAGAATACCACGAGCATTTAGTTTCACGGTACATGGTGCCTGATGCTTTAATATACATGATTTTCACATCCCAGCAATAATGCCAGTGTGCATGGCAATCGCGTGGGAGCTTGATTTATCATTCTTTAGTCAATATGTTGCAAAATGCTTAAATTAGGAAAAGTTTAATGATACAGATAATTGTGGAGATTACTTTATTCGATAAACAAGTTTGCCGGACTCCTTGCTTGGAAATTCATGCCAGATAAAGGATAGCATGCATATCGCGAAAAATTGCATTTCACGATCTATGTTTTACCCGTGTGGTTAATTGGTCATGGATAACGGTGCATATAGACCAACTGTGGGTGTGAATGGATGTTTGAATGAGTTCCTTTTGATATTGGGAGCAAATCACAATTGACAATTGATTCATGCTGCAAAAGGCCACCTCGTGTTTCGCTCTGTACGATTTTCGAGATATCGCTGTACACAATTAAAAATTCTTCAGTAAGCTCACGAATAGTATGTCTCATCTGGAAAATGTACTGTGATATCTCGGACATCGTTCAGCTGAAACGTGAGGTAGCCTTATGCGGAAAAACGTCGTAAACGAGAGTTTCAGCTTGATTCAGTTGAGCCTCCCATTGAAATCATATCAGTGTAAATCAGTGTATTTTGCGAGCATCGTCCAGTATGAGTTCAAGTATAACATTGGATAGACGGAATCTCGGGATCAGCGCCTACCTGATGAGCCCCAAAGAGGGCAGAACCGGTCATGGGCTGTCAAAGGGCTTTCACCAACTTTAGGAGTGGATTTTGGGCAGACCATTTATTCTTGGGTCACGGCAAAACTGAATAAAATACGAACACGGCAGAAATCAGTGTCTTGCCAGGCAGTGAGGCATGAGTGCAGCCAATCAACGCGTTGGATCACCTTGCGGCCATAAACGCCTGTACAAACTACGTAGCTGCGACGTGCACGGAATTGGAGGTGTAACCAAGAACAACCATGAATTAGTCAACAGGTAGAGAGATAAGTTGTTCAAAATAACCATACTCGCATGGGTTGACTTCCTGAGCCTTAATAATTTCATTTTTGCTAGATTACGTCGTGATATTCGTGTTCGTTGGCAAGTAGTTTACTTGCACATGTTTCCTTTCATTTAAGGTAAGCCCAATAGCTATGAACCTATGGAAGCAGAAAGTCTTTTAAGAGAAATGTTGAGTGACCTGACTGAAAGAAAAGCTCGGTTGTGATGTCTCACGCCCCTAAATCTTCACGTTCGGTTGTTTTTAGGCACCTTGGCCATAGATTGTAACATGAAGGTCCCATAGATTGTAACATTTTGAACAACCTAAAGGCATTTTTTGCATTATCGCAACTGTCCTTGAATGGTTGTATCGGTGAATATTCTATCAAACTTTTACGCTCACAGTAATTTCTTTTCAGGGACCATCAAGAAAACCTCTTTTGGTGGCATTTTGAATGACGCATTTCTCCTCAAAAGGAACCTCGACAAGGAATCAACCTATGTAAAGAGTGCTTGTTATGAAGATTTTTGTCCACCCAGCTTGTCAAAACAGCCAATATCACACTTAAAACCACGGAAATTATACTGACTGTCCCGTAGTTGATCAACAGCATTTGGTTAACAAGCTGGTGCCGAATCTGACCTATGCTAACTACAGCGCCTAGTGCATGGGCATGATTCTCTTCAGGCAGGCCTATATCCTTAGCGATATAATTCTGGTCTTTAAGGTACTAAGACTGCACCGTAGCTAGGAGAGAACGGCACTGTTTGATGAGGTTTGGAGTGCACCATTGCAATTTTTGGGTTTCGACCGAGAGTTTCCTGTAGAGACGCGCCGTCCCCCATGTACCTGATATCGAGGCAAGTTAGAACAGACAAAAGGTAGCGAGTGTTAGGAGCGCAACACTTCGAATCTTAAGTCACCTTTAGGCCTAGTAGTTAATTTTAACATACATCTGCAAAAAAGAAGCGAAACTTCCGATGATCATTCGAAGGTGGCTACCACGGGCAAAGATAAAAAGGCCCAGATGAACAACGACGCCATTCTTTTCTTCACAATAAGGCTTTCAAATAAATCATGGTTGGACGGCAGCAAACAATCAGTATTAAACACTAATATCATGCTGTTGATGCTGATAATGAAACAAAATTCCAAGATCTGAACCATAATTTGGAATATTGTACAACACTCAATTTCGGAAGCGAGAGTTTACCTTGCACATAATAGTCGGAAAAGTATAGATGAGGGAAAGATTATTTTTATTAGCCTTATCGTAGTACAGGTCGAAAAAAATCAAAACGGCTTTAGTTTCAGATTGATTAGTTTTGCATGCATTTGTTGGATGTGAGACTTTTAATACGAGGCTTTCATTGCAAAACACTGTGTATCAGCGATGGTTCATTTGTTATATAGGTTAGTTGACCCCAATGCTGCGATTTGAATATTAAGAAACCGATTGAACTGGTGCGCGCGATCCTCTTATGGGCAAAGAGTTTCACACAGAGCGTGAGAGAGAGAGCAGTCAACGGGGTTGTGTTTCTGATTCAAGTTGCCTTTTTGACCACGAATTTTGAGGACTGCTGATACAGGCTAGTTTTGTCCGTCATAGATAACCATGTTTTTGAAACATTTACGGGGCGTTAGTGTAACTGTGTATACTACTGATGAAACATGCGATCAGCGTCCGGTCAGGTGTCAAAGCGCCTTTACCGCATCTGATGGAAGGTGAAGGTTTGTTCGGGACTTACGAAACTGCTGTGCAGATTTTTACATTATTGCTTAATATTCAATCAACGTCAAGGAAAGCTCAACTGACGCTTGAGAATGTTCACTTTTCGAAAACTCTGTTCAGATGAGGTAATTACTTTCGTGCCTAATGACT
Organism: Opisthorchis felineus; assembly: GCA_004794785.1. Lineage (NCBI taxonomy): Eukaryota > Metazoa > Platyhelminthes > Trematoda > Opisthorchiida > Opisthorchiidae > Opisthorchis > Opisthorchis felineus. Next base: position 32,567 of record SJOL01006369.1, on the reverse strand, counting down.
CGTAACCACTCAGTTCGTGTTCGCAAACTGATGTCCCCGGACTGTATGGATCTCTTTCGTTCGACGGTATTCTTGCACACGCCAAAATATACGGTGCTTCCAATGGGAGGTTTTCAGTTCACTTGTGGTCCAGTACACTGTCGCCTAGATATGCAGGAGAACCTACAATCTCGCCCAAACGGGGCATTGCGTCCAAGGAAGGCTGGAGCTAAAATAGCTGATACTGAGCCTCATACATGAGCCCTAGGGATATACTAACTGCGCCGTTTTCTCTTTTTTGTCAAACGGTCCTTTAAGTTCTACTGCGCAAATGCTCCTGGGTGTCCGTTTTCTTCCAACCTAGCAAAGACAAAATGTCGTGCAGAAGTGTGGCGACAGCTGACAGTGGTATCCTCCAGTAAGCAGTGGACTATTGTTCAGAGGCATATAACAGGACAAAAGGAGAACGTCCAGCTGGGTTACTCTTCATGCCATCCACAGACACCATAACAAAAGTCGGTGGGGTAACTGGAAGTAAACGTTGGCAATAAACAAAAGGACGCCTACAAATGATACTTGTCTTCCAACACCGGAGGTTACAAAAAAACAGCAAGTTGGTTATATTTTCGCAATTCCGTTTACCTTTAGGAATTTTAAGGAAAAAATCATGTACCCCGTATTTTTCTGGTTTTCTGAACGAGTGTTATTTCCTAGTAGAAGCTTTTAGGAGATTTACCTAACTGCGATTTACATCAACGCTAGCAACTAGTCTAGCCATCATTCGTGTACAGTAGGTTGGATGGGCAAGAAAGCTTCTAATCTAGACCCACATTTAACTTATAAAGGACCCCTTAGACTTTATAAATAGTTCCGTGTCTGGTAAGCGACGGCAATCATTGAGAATTTTGAGGAAAAATGGGGAGAATGTTTGGTCAGTCTTCTGTCTTTTCAAGTATGCGCTGGCAACCACCCTTTAACGAAGCAATTCAATTGAATGGTTTGCAACTAAATTCCATCTTTGCATTTGAAGTCGAAATGGTAGAGTAGGAAGACCCAGAGGTCAGTATCAGACCCAGTCAGTTGTAACACAGTATCAAGTGGTAACGAAACGGTGGAATTGGAGAGAGGCCTAGAATACATCCTTTCTAGTCCCGGCTAGAAAAAGTACGTCCAGGAGTCACTCACGGAATTTTACCAATACGGCGCATAAAAGTCTTAAATACTGATATGATAAAACTCTGTTTGGAGAGTCACTGCATAGGTATACCTCCCTTGATAACGGGCGAGACAATGTTTGCACGCCACAAAAATTAGTCTTTTCAAGTTTTTACTTGTGCCATTGCATAGTCCCATTATTCATCTGGCTAAAAAGCTAAGACATTAACGGGCCTTTGATTTTTTAGCGCCTAATGGAGAAGGATCATGTTCATACAAGTGACGCGGTATTCAGGATTGGACAAAAAGGATTCGTGGGTGCGACCGGCGTTGCTGTGGAGATATCATTCAAGCAATCCGACTTTGTGCGCACCTCAGTTTCAATTTTCCTTATTTCTTACAATGTAAGCAAATGGTCTTCCATTTTTCAACTTCTAACTATCTAATAAATGCAACCAGACGTCCGCGCAGAACCTTCGAGTTTCCTTGAGATGCAAAGTTTCAGAACCTATAACACACCATAACCCTTGATAATCGCCCTAGAAGTCATGGCTCTCACACTTACAATACTATATGCTTCAATATGTGTCAAAACTCTCAGTCAATTGTAATATAAATCGTCCATTTACGGAATACGCTCGTTCATGAAGTATTTTGATGATAGAAAGGTGTGGCCATTTAGAAAAGTTGGTCAGCCGTTTAAACTTACCAGACAGGTTTTTGCCTTGTTCAAGTCATTCCCGATACCCAACCCGTCAACATCTGTCCACATGATGTGCTGCATTTTCTATCCAGATGCAGACCCCATGTCGCTTTGTTCCAAACTTTGAAGAAGAGCTTTTGACTACATGCTAACCACTATGCGTTCTGACACACATATTTATGGCACCCTGTCAAACTCTAACAAACTTTCTGAAAGCCGTCTTTTTACTACAGGCCCAAAGTATCACTCTGGCAGGAGTATGGCGCACTCATTGTGAAACTAAGATGGGGGGTGGTAGACTTATTATGTACTTGTCATGATTCACTACTGTTTTACTGGGATGAAATACAACCAGCGTCTGGCAAAGGGACGCAATTTTACTTTCTCTTCATCACTAATACATCTCAAGTCTTTACCTTTTATTCAGGAATGCTCAACCACCACACGCAGTCTCAAAAGCAATTTTTTGGTTGTTAGACGGTTAAATACCTGAGCGATCACAAACAGAAATTGTTTGTTGGTGATTGACTGCACAAAAAAGTCATCAAATAACCATGTTTTTTTAGTTGAAACCAACTTCATCTGCCTTTTTGTGTTTATCAACCGGGATGTTTGTTGAATTCCCGTGTTTAGCTGTTATTTAACGGCTAACTCACTGATATTTAACCTAGCCTTAGCGTTTATTATTAGTGGCATAAACATCACTCTGTAACAAAGTTCCACCTTTTAGGCAGCCGCGATATAACTGTTTTAGCCGTGTTTTCGGTTGTTGACAAATTAAACAGCTATTCAAAAACATTGTGGTTGAATTACAGTGTCAATATTTGGTCTTATATTGCCCACACATTCAACGATTCTTCAACCTACAGTTGATCGAATTTTTGATCTAAACAGCCATAAAAATAGGTTGCTAGAGAGATAGTCGGTGGCTGTTTAACTGCTTGGCAAATTGATATTAGGATTAACTAATCACTATATAAGCTTTTTATAACAATTTTTACGGCTGACACGCAGCCAATTAACTTTTAAATAAATTTATGACATAATATTGTTGCTGAATAAGAGCCCGTGACTAACAAGTAGATGTAGATACGATTGTAAACGCTCGGTGTCATATTGATACATAACCTAGGTATATGCTGCCGGTGTGTTTTTTACTTTAGACGCAGGGAAAACGCCAGTGTACTACTTATCAGAAGCGGCCATGTGGAACTTAGATTGAGTCTTTGCACAGCGTCAAATGCCTAGCATCTGCAGCTAGACCTCAGTGCCACATACGACTAAATCTATTAGTCTGGCCTGCAATGTGTTCACGAGATATTTTATCTCCACGAATCGCGACCATGGGGTCTCGTAATGGCTCTTTTCTGATCACTGGTAAAGTTGACACTTTCGGTAACTGGTATGAGATACCTATTTGTCTTTTGGCCGTCCCTAAGCAACACTCAAAGTTTGTTTGCCACGCATTAGATGAGATTTCGGAGACTGGAAATTACGCGAATAAGAAAATGTGTTTTTGGGTGGTTGCTCGTGACTGGTGCCTCAGCCTCCTGAATCAACAGTGCGTCTTATAATTCAACGAACGAAAGGACAAGACAGGAGAATTGTCGTCTCCTGGCTTATAAGTGGGATTTTGGGTGCACTACACCATCTGCGAATCTTCAGTTGCTCCTAGATGTGAGTTTTCTACACTAGGCAGTGACTTAGAGCTGTATTTAGTATTTAGATCCAGTATTTAGTACAAGTTTACCAACAATAAAGAATCAGGGGCTGTAAGTAAACTTCCTAGGCTGTGTACTTCGTGATGTGAACGGCGGTGTTCGGAGTGACCGTTCCAAGAGCCAAGACAATATATTAGAACAAATAGCTGTCAACAAACGTACATTCAGTTTTACATGGCAAGCAGGAGAACATCGCCCCCGTTACAAAAGTAGCGGTCAGACTGTAGCAGACCGTATGCTCTCAGATAGCCACATTTGAGAATGATGATATCATGGTTAGTTTTAAGAAATTCATGTTTCAAATTTCGTTCACTAACTAAACAAGCTCCAAAATTGACTCATACCAGAATCAGCTATCTTCTCAATTTTCTGCCCGTAAAATAATGGGTTTCCTGATCATTTTCTTGCGGAATACTCGAAATTCCTTGAGCATCACGGTTTCTCTAAGAGACCCGGGATCTTTCGGGGCATGACAGCAACTGTTCGTTTCTGCCAGTCTTTCGGTGAGAGATCCGACATGAGAACCACTAAGGCTCTTCCAGTAGATGGCAAAACAAATGTTTTTGGACCTCCCTGACACTTTATAGTACAACCATTCTAAAGTATACTAAGACTGAGCTAGCTTTTCTCAGTCAGCCAAGCATCTTGTTGATATCATCATCACACCGTTTAGTAAGCATTACTTAGGTAACCTCTGGTATATAAAACAACATCACAATTCGATCACTGGTTGAATATTATGTCACCTGCGCCGCATGTACTGGTTGGTTAATCATCCGAGGGTTCAAAAATCTATCAGAGCGACTACTGTTCCCGCAACTTCAGTAGAGTCCCACCGTTGAAGTCTATCGCCGTTGGCTAAATCCGGTAGCCCGTAGTCTATTTCTTACCTCCTTGTTTTTCCTTTTGACATTCTATTATCGCAACATATATGCTAACTTACCAGAACAGAAGATTGTGCCTGATTAAGCTCCAGGTCTTATGGTACTCCAAACATCGCTGTCCGCATCTTCGTCTGTATCAGAAGGTTGGTGCTTCAACCTACGGGCGCGGGTTCATCAATGTTCTCCGATATTTAAATCTAGGATATCAGACTCGGTAGAGGCGGACCACTTGCACGTTTGTGGGCCAAAAGAAACTAGTAGCCGCCTTTTAGCCGGTGTAGCAGCTGACAACCATCAGAACCAATCAACTGATGATGTAAACCACCACTAAAATTTCAACAAACCATGTACTCGCACTTATCGCAATTACATCCGACTGAGCCCTGACATTAATAAAGGATTTTGAAAGTTTGTCTACGGTCGTGCGTCTTTGAACTCATTTACACGCCTACTCAGACATACTTGGTTTTGGCATCGGTTTCAATTCGCATTACTCTCGATTTCTCACGTATTTCTGATGACGCTCTCCTGGAATCAGTCGCAGCCCTGCTTTGTGCATGCAGTTGCGTAAACCATGATGGATAATCCGTTTTTTCTTCAGGCTTGGTTAGCGTTGCCATTCCAGTTCCGGTGGCAGTAAAGAAACTTAGATCGCGACTTTCAAAATCGTCCTAAAGTTATGACGAAAGGTAACCTCTTTTAAATTGTTGCCACGACCACCATGGCAACCGATAACCAATAGCTTCAATTGCTCTGTACACTAGTAGAAACACAAAAAAAGGTAAACTCCTTCCAGTAGGGCTTGGTAAACTATCAGTAGTTTTTAACTGTTCAGCGTTTCGCTTTTGACCCGAAAGATTCATCAGGCCAAGTGAGCAGGTTACCAATTTGGTCAGGCTTTAAGGCAGACGGAGAAACAATCGGTATGAAGTCTTCAGGTTAGCGCACTAGATCAGTGTTGAATGCCACTCAACGGCTATTCTCACGGATTCACGGAATGATACACAGGATCAAGGACTTCGCCAAAGCCTCCCGGGTTGGGTCTGTTCTTGTCGTTCAGCGGTTTCCGTTCACGCACCAACTACCCGAAATGAGAAAACTTAATGCTTAATTAAGGTGTTCGCACTGAGTCTGGAAACCCTCTTACCATGTCGCCGCCGTGTGTTAGTTGGGTCAACTGCGAAAAACCTATTAGTTAAACCTTGTTCAAACAGGGCATAATTAAGTATTAGGTTTCCACGGAGGCGACGATACTCCAGGGGAAAGAGGTAAAGCACCGCGAGACGTGCTTCATAATCGACGGATTTAAGGCCAGCAACCAGTTTCGCAGCAGCTCGTTGGACACGCTTGATAAGGGTTACGTTCTTCGTGCGCTCTGAGTAGACAACTTGTTTGGCATATTCAAGAAGTGGTCTGATGTAGGCCCCATAGAATATCTGACAGTCCATGCGGGTAATACAGGGCAGGTGTGCCGAATCACCCGTAGAACGGCGAATGCAATTTGAGTCGATTTTCCATGGTGCGGTGAGAAGGACATGTTTGAAGAGAGCCAGATACCTAAATCCTTTTTGCCTCTATCCTCGGAATATCTTCTCGTCCATTCACGCCTTCCACGACAGGGGAGTTCGAGGAGTCTCCTCCGAATGACAAATTGATGCAATTTTCGGCATTCAGAGGAAGGTGCCAGTCCAATGACCACCGCTTTGCAGCATCTTCATCGATTTGGAGAGCACTGGCATTTGAACTCCAGGATTTCAAGTCATCCGCAAAAAGTAGATATGGACTATAAAGGACACCTGGAAGGTCGTTGATGTAGAGCAGAAATAGAAGTGGTCCCAAAACAGAACCTTGAGGAACTCCAGTGGAGACCGGTGCATAAGAATGAGTAGGTCGAGTCTACTTTCACGAGGAGTGTTCTCTCCTTAAGGAACGCCTTAATCCAGCATGTAATTTCCCCTTTAATTCCATAAGGCTCAAAGTGGGAGAAGTGGGACGTCTAGGACTCGATCGAATGACCTTGATAAACCGAAAAATACGGCATCCGATATGAGTCCATCGCCCTTGGCTTGGGTTAAGCTGTCCATAAAAACGACCATGCCCGTCACACAAAAAAGGTTAGAAAAGAATCTGCGTGGCACACCTGTGCAAGGTGTGCACAGGACCCTTACACGCCCATACATTGATGGGGCAATACTAGCGAACACCGAATTCTGATGGGTAGACGTGTAGCGTGGGATGTCAGGAAGTCAGCGGTTTTCGATGCTCGCGAGGATGTAGCGACGGCACACGTCGGTTCTGAAATGTGTAGATATGAAAATTGGTATTATCGAATCCACGCGGCACACAAAGCACACATTCGCATGGGTTGGGTGACACTGGGGAGAAGACCGGAGCGTGACAACACAGCATGTGTATTGAAAACAAAACCGAAACCGGATGTGTACAAAGGTCAAACAACATGGTATAGAAACAGTCAATGGGTTTGGTCGGGTGTACCTGTAACAGAGAGAAAGAGAGATGCACATACACAGGGTTATATGACAAACACGTACAAACAGGTACAGTTCAGTTTCAATTGCGTTACAGACGAGTAGTTCAAAATTGCCGGTGACCATTGCCTTCCTGTACGCTATGGCCTTTAGTTCCCCCGACATTATATGCCATGCCCTTCACTCTGCTGGTGTAGTATTTGGAGCTCCTGGCTGCTGGGAGTTACGGACCACGACCAAGACGGTGAACGCTAAACGCCCAAAAACAGGTGGACGGCATAGGGATTACAAAGGTGGATAAAAGTAGGTCTATTGCTGTCATGACAAATAGCGGTCATCTGTAGAGGTTTATGCAGCACCTATCTGAGACTACTTACCGGCTGATCAATTATGGGAATGTTTCAGATATAATGGAAAGCAGTAGAGCTGAGATTGGCAGATACATGCTGTTCATTATGAACCATTCATGAAAAGGTAATTGGTGTCAGTTTTACCCCAAAAGTGAAATCCAGCCATAGCTTTAAGGCCTACGAAAAAAATCATAAACCAGGTGTCCCTGTTGGATCACTATTAGATGAAATGGGTTCCTAACCCCATGAGCTGGCCAGATGCGAGTCAGGTGTTTTAAAACCTCTCACCGGGGAATCCAACACCTACATTAAAAATTCACATGATTTCACCAACAAAGTGGAGGGTGTCACCGTGGAACCAGAAGACATTCTTGTAGGCTTCGATGTCAGTTCGTATTATTTACAAATGTGCACGAAGGGGAGCGTTACTGAAAACCTCAGCAATGGCGGGACATGCGCTAGACAGGGAACACAAAATAGATTTAGAAAATGTTGGGGTTCTGAGGTGAGGTCTACGGTGCACGCCACAAGGAGTGATGGCCGAGGCGGTAGAAATCGTAAAGCATCACAATGTTAACAGAATAGAAGGCGTAGAACTAGCAAGTATATAGAGGGCGGTTTTAGATCAGTCGAGTGGACACGTGATGGTGTGTGGTCATCAACAGATAGTAGCCTAGATCGGAAGTGAACTTAGTCTCATCTACCTCGCCCCACAACTAAATTATCGTAATATTCAGTTGGTGGAGTTGCGGTGGGTAGCAGATTTAACCAGGGAGAAAGTATAACTAACATAGGACTCCATCGCTGGCTGGATGAAGATTACGAAACCATGGAATAAGTGGGTAGATTTTAAGATGTTTTCCAGAATGAAGCAACTTCAGACGCGAAAATCTTCAAAGTTTCCATGACGTAGGAAGGAGCTTATGCAGGTGGCTCCGCGGCTAGAAATTGAGCGGTAAGTGCTAAAGATGCTATGAAATTGAGTTTGAAGTAGGCGGAAAATTGCATACGACACGAGACAAGATTGATTGAGAGGTGGCGGGAGGAGCTGCAGAGGGAGGATACTGATCCTGCAGCCTTCCACAGGACATTTCGCAACCTGCTGACATCACGCTTCCGGCAGTGAAGCCAACCCAGCCTAAAATGTTCTAAATGAGGCTAAGTGGGCAAGGGGTTGCGGATTCTAGAGTTCCGTCGACTTTCTGAATTAAGTACATTATGAAGGAAATTTGTCAGTCTGGTGGCTTTATTCGTTGAATGGAGGAACATCAACGAGGGGGTGTTTAGGTATGTACCAGAACTCAACGTCATTGCGTTGCCAAACATGCACGTTTTGAAATCCGGATAGAAGACATACGATGGAGAAATTGTCTTCTGGTTTGCTAAACGGTATACGTTTTGTAGAGGCTGAGAGGATGGTGGCTAGTCTGTTGCGTGTGGCGCCTGGCGCTAATTTAAAATTGAATCTCCGGCGCACAGTTCCGAGTTGTTATAGAAACAAGGAACGGTTGAGCTCAGAGGGAGTGCAGATGCATTCGGGCTAATGAAGATGTGGAGCGTGGCACAAAGACACGTTTTTTCGAGGACCAACCTGGTCACAAGGGACAGAAAGGAGACTGTTCGTTGGACACCTTCCACGGGGAACGGACTGAACATAAATGAGAGAAGTCGCTGGAACATGCCCAAGCTTAACCCAAGATTCACACATGCATCATGCGTAACCATGTTGATTACCTTCCAAAAAACCCTCCGCTTGTTTACAACGGCTGTAAACAAGCAGGCTGGTCAACGAGCAGTGGGAGGAGAATCTAGCCAGGTGTTGGATGTGGGAAGTGGTTGCGCGGATCGATTTCCGATCTTCATGAGTTTACGGGGACTGCACATGTTATCTTGGTCCATATCTGTTAAGGTTGTGCAGCTTCAAAGGCCTCTGTATGGAATATGTGGTTGCTTGCTTCCAAGAGGACAAAAGTTGGTCGCTCAAAAAGGCGGAGGAGATGGGATGGGTTACAGAAGCATAAGGGTAAACGCGTATTATCATTTAGTTTGGAGGAACCACCTGGGATGCGGAATGACGTCAGTTTTTCCTCTTCAGTCACAGAGACAAACATGGAGTCAGGGTAAGTCTTAGGTGGCTACAGAAACTAAACGATGGAGAAAGGAGTGATGGAAGCTGAGGGGTTGTACCGCAAGGTAGCAATACAAGGCGCTTCTGAGACCACCCATACTGATATTCTATTACAGTTTGCCAATGAGAGGAGAGTGGGTTTCGTCGTTCATTGACAAATTAGTTATCTGAACATTCGCTTTGAGGAGCCACGGGTCCCCGTCAGATGTCCGATCGAACTTAAACCGCTGTGAGTCGAAGTCATGTTCGTGCATTCAACGGTTGGATGATGCTTGAGGATGAAATCAAAGACAGAACAAAGAAACACTTGGGATTGCAAACACAAAGCTGGGGCGTTTCTGTCGTCAACTTCCATGACGTGAGAATAGTTGGGTATGGGAAGAAGGATAAAGAATTGGGGCCCATCATCATCCGCAGAGGTTAATGAAAGGGACAAGTAGAACCCATTAGACAGTTGCCAACTGACCGCAATTAAGGGATGTAGGAGCGTGTGCTTACGCGCTATAAAGTGCAAGTGGGCGCCTAGGGGGCGCAAACGGAACCACTGGTGGAAAAACATATGCTATAAGCGCGTCCGTGTGGTGAATCAAATCAGACCATTTCGAAGCCTGGGGTCATCAGCTTGTTGTTTTTAGTACCCGGGGACAGACAAAACTCAGGGACCAGTATCGAGGAGAAACGAGTTCCGAGGCCTCGGTAGTTTACGATGCTGGAGTTGTTACTGCAGACTATATTGTGCAAAGCACTGTTTGGTGTGACAGACGGAGGATTTAGCCATCTGGACGAGGAGGGGCGAAGTCGGCAGCGGTAGTATAACTGTGTGAGAGGTACATGGGTGGAATGAGGGAGTCATTTTCTTTGCGAGTAGCATAAGATTTAACCCAAATGACCGAACGAAGACATCAAGTGTGGGGCAGTGTAAACGGATAAGGATATGTGGTGAACTGGCGGTATGGAACTGAGATCGGGGATGTAGATGGAAATGAGGTATTCTGTGGTAGTAAGATGTCTAGTGTCATCTTGGTTTGAAAAATACGGGAAACCGTGTTTAAACCAGCTGGAGAAAGAAGGACGGCGCCAATGGGAGGCAAATAGGAGGGTTTCCCATCTATATAAGGAGGGCGGGACGAATTGGAGCACACAGAGAGAAAATGAAAAATAATAATGATTTATTTCCTGACTTGTAGGAAACATGCCAATCGAGGCATGATCGGGCCGTTACAGCTTGAACAAGGCGGGCAACAACACAACGAGACAAACTCATTACGTGAAAAGACACTACGGGAACCCAAAAAACTAGATCAATTGGGCATGAGATACTACCGGTTCAATGATGAAGCCGGTCGAATTGAATTACTACAGAAAAACCGTTGCTGGCCATGAGTGACCTTGGGCGGTTGAGTAAAGGGCCAGGGTCACAAAAAACAAAAAATGGAGATAGGGACTGAAAAATTCGAAATGGAGACAACTGGCAAGTTTCGTCTCAAAAATATGGTTTACACTGAAACTAGGTAGACTCACCGGTATCACTGTTGTAGCGTAGTCAGGTTTAGAGTATATTTTAGATGGGAGATCGTGCTAATACATAGAGCCTAACAAACAGCGTAAGTGGAATCGTTAAAATTGTGGAATGGTCAAACTGAAATCGCAACGGAAAACCAGGTTGGTTAAATCCGAACGGAGTATTTAGCAGTTTATATCGAACTCATCCCAGAGGTGGTTTGGGCCGGATGAAAATTTGTTCGTAGTTGCAATTGCGGGCTCGAGTTGACGACAGGTGACAATCGAAGCTAGGGAGAAAATAGTTGCGTGAGTGCCATCAGACTGGGTATGGCAGTGGCGTGCCATTATCCCACTGACATACTTCGGCTTCTGGGCAACACCGTAACAGTCGTCAATGTTGCGGTAATCGAAAGGGGGAATCGCATTCCTGTGGCGGCCGGATCCGGGTTAGACGAGGGGATTACCAGAGGTAAAGCCAGGCAGATGTAGAGTCACGGGTAATTTTGATTCGCTTGGAAGGACCATGTGGGTGTGAACCATGGACCAGTCAGGTTGAATGAATGATGGCTACACGGGGCTTTTGCAGCAGCTACTGCCGAAGTTCCAGGTTGAGAAAAGGGGGGATGAGGAAGAAATGGAGTGAGAACAGTAGCGCCCGGTGAGTACTGGGAGGCATCAGATAAAACGGTGTCCAATAGAAAAATAATTTAGAAAAGGGGTGACAGCAATTTAAATGAGTCTAAGAAGGGGTGGATTTTTGTTTCCTGAGGTTGCCAACGTAGTACGAGGGCACAACACCCCATTATTAACGGGCTTCTACTCGGCGTGTAGGCAGTACATTCACGTAGGGATGCGAGGGACTATCATTAGTGATAGAAGTTGTGCCTCATGTTTGAACTGGCCGTCAGTCTATCAGAGTGGGCAAGGCCAGGGCGGGAGTAGTTGCGTAATTTTGGGAAGGTGAGGCCACCGAGGTAGCCGTCGGATTAGCTAGTACGGGCCATGGTATGGTGAATTAGACGGGGAGCTGTAGTAGATTTAGCTCAGTTAAAGAATACAGTCAGGGGGTATCCTTTGCGCAAAGTGTGCGTGTGTGGGGTTAATGTGAAGAAGGATAATGATAGTGGAGATAATGATCGGTTGAGCGAGATCTTGCGAGAAAATGGATAGGTACTGTAGTTTAACTGAAAGCTAATACATGAACTGAACAGAAAGGTAAGAGTATGGTTCACCAGTTACTGAGTCACTGCTGCCAGCTCTAAGCGACGAATTGTGCATGTTAGAAACAATACTCGTCCCATCACCGTCTTTGTGAGACCCCGAGCCACATGATTTGAAAAACCGATGCGTGCTTGGGTGGGTCGGTTTAGGGTAAATTTATAAAGACCTCTAAATAGGGAGCTACATAATTCCATGTATTCCCTGGGACTCATAATGGAGTCCTCTGACGCAAAAGAATATTCAAAGAAAATGCACGCTTCCTTCTCAACGGTATGGTCGGGGACGGATATGCAGAGAATGGAATTGGGATTGCATTTAAGCGAGTGCCTGTTAATAATTGCCAGCAGATACCATAAAAACTCTACCGGAACGAGTCTTGGCGACCCGTCCCGATAAAAAGTGTGAGTCGCTCTTCCCTGATTCGATAGAGGATTGGCCCAGGAACACCGCAATCTTTAGTGTTCTGAAACTTGCACTGGAATCCTTCCCTAGGCAATGTGTCGCTGAATTTTTCGGTTCTTCGTACTCTCCGTTATCGGAGATGTGTGATGATAAAAGCGGATAAGTTTATCGGTGCATTATAAGTGCTAATATGACTGTCAAACACTACAAGCTCTCTGAGACAATCCAGTAGCAGTTATGTGCGTCCTGCATTAGGTTTTTGTATTTCCCCTCAGTATTCTATACTTCCTCGATTGTTATATACCACATTCTCCAAATGTCCCACCGCTACTGATATGCCTTTACACATCAAATACGGTCCTGCCTCAAAAGTCTCATAGGACAGGAACCGGACCGTTACTTAGCGGTGAGCACTGCGAGGTTGCTGCAATATTTGAATAGAATCGATTCTGGTTTAAACTTCGTATCGCGCTCGCTATACTTTCCACCAACAAAGCCTCTGAACCTGCGAGATCTAACGGACATGTATCCTACCAGAATTGGATTACTTCAGCAGATTCACCGTTTTGTTTTTGGGTGCATAGGAAACCCTTGAATCACTTGAAGGTACTCCTGTGACCTTGAAGTGCACGCTTCATCTGTGAGTCGTGTAACGCAAGACGCGGTTCCAACTTTTTGTTTTCCGTGCGAGCATTGGCAATTTATTTTTCCTGGCCCACAAGCTTCCGATCACGAGGATTTTCCTTTTTACTACATAGAGAAACTGTCGTGATTCTCCTTGACTACGGCGAACCATCTCCACGGTTATTCCATGGCATGGTCACTAAACTGACCAGATGTATAGATGTATATATCTAGTTTGTGAATACACCCGGACGGTAACCTAACCCTGGTGGCCCTACGGAGCGTCACACAACAGCTATCTTCGTTCTCAGGGACGGCTTGGTTTCGACTTCAGCATCATCAGAACTTTCTCAGCTCAGGTCAGCTACCTTGAATCTTGCCCACCATATAACCCACACTAAAGTCACCATTATATTTATCAATGAAGTATTTCCGATGAATAATTTCCGAAAAAGAGAGATTCATTTGCAGCTGAAGGGTTATTATTTGCTGTTATTACTTCTCCATTGCCCTACGGGTGTACAGCAAAGATTACAGTTCTGTCTTCGTTGTCCTGTGGTTGTCGAACGTCTTTTTAAAACGTTCCTTGGATTTTGCGGCTAATACCTTCTCGAGTAGACCGCTGCGCCCTGACTATCCTGGACGATAGAGTGGTGGAATTCCACCACCGGTGGCGCCATCGGTGGTGCCACCGGTGGCGTGTTTACTGGGAAGTTTTACATGTAGCCTTCGAGTATGTCTCTCTGAGTGGTTGCACTTTCAGCCTAAGTGTGATGCGATTGTAACTCTAAGTCGAGTGTACCTTGCAGCGCCCTTCATACTTACAGGATAATATACGGTATCTGGCGATATTCAAGTGCGAAATATTCGTGTGGTGCAATTCTTCGGAATGGTGGCACTTCCTAGAGACCACCGCTGGCTTTGGGCCCTGTCTCTGAAGTTTGTTCAACCACATTTTGGTGAGGTTTAGTGTGGAAGATCGTAATTGCCCCAAGAGTACTTATTCTGTGCATCGAGGGTGCGAAAACCTCCAGAGGCACCTGGTCGAATGTTCTTATCGTGTACACGAGTGTCATAACCTTAGCCATTCTCCGATTAGTATCTTTAAAGCACTAAGGTCTGATTTTATCAGAACCCCTTAGCCCCTTTATAATGTGGTTTTTCTAGCTGTACACTCATATGCACCCACAGAATTTTGTATACTGTGATCTCATAAGGAATATAAATAAAGAAGAAACCCAGTTGCCTGACGAAATCCGTCAAGGTATTTGACGATCAACGGAGCCGATATCAGCTTTCAGATCCAGAAAAACAACCAACGTGTAACGTTTGTGAGTGTCGCGCCGCTTAAGAATTTGTCTCAAGGTGAAGACATGGTTAGTGCATCCTTGAACAGGGCGGAACTCAGCTTGGCACTCTCTCTATGGATAATCCAGCAACCTGCAGATTAATGCTAAAAATCCTTAAATGTATAGTGGTCTGGGTACCCAAAAAGCTACTTTAGGAGGAATGTGTGGCCAAGAAATAAATATAAGTACTCTGAATTGAGTACAGAATAATAAAAAGGGTCGAGCGGAACAGACTCACTAAGAATTGTTCTTTTTAAAATAGTTCGTCGTTGGCCCAGGTCAGTGAATAAATAATAATCCGGTCGTGGATGTCCAGGGGTCTTCTTTTCCGGGAAGCTCTCATATACAATAAACTCCGAAGACAGTCTGAAATGTTTTGATGCCAGATTTAGCACATGAAGCTCGTGAATGACCGCTGTAAGCGCGATTGAACTGAGAAGAGGAAGTCGGAGCACGTGCCCACGCCTGTATTGTATGTAAATTGTACAACTGCGCGTTTTTGTGGTTTTGCGTATTCAAACAAAAATCGTTTATGAAATTGATGAAATACGTAACGTTATAATGAAGGCAAAAGAAAGGTACAAGACACCACAAATGTGACTGCTACCAGGGTGGTGCAGTGATGGATTTCATGCGACATTCTTTTAAAAATTAGAATCATTATCAATTTCAGATGCTCTGCGCCAGTATTTTGTTTTTGATCCAAATCTTTCGTAGTGTGTTTGTGGGACTGCTCACCAGGGCTTTGCACCCACACCTGGGCATCAAGCACATGAGCCGGGTGCTTTGTCACGTTGGAGATATTACATCTCGGACAGTATTTTGGTCACTGGCGGTGAGCTGATAATGGTATTCCCTTCAGGTTCCTTGTTATTATGCTGAAGAAGTCTAGCTGAACTGGTCTTTAAATGTTTCGGCCAATCACCAAACATAACGATCCTGCAAATCAATTACGGCTCGTTGGCATTTTTCAAGGTGAGTCATTGACACCTGTCCCACTTTGGCAGTTAGATCGAATCAGGTGAAATAGGGTGCGGTTGTTGTCTGCATTAAAAGCCTCCAACTCTTTAAACTTCGCACTTCAACAATATTCTTTTTCATTTTTCATGCCCTTGGTTATCCAACGCTCAAGGGATTTGCGTCGTTAGTCTCCGGTATAGATTTTTGGGAGCAATTAAATCTGCCGATCTGGTTAATACCCTTTGATCACTTGGTCGAGTCGGATGACTTGGACAGACAGTTTTAAAGGCAGAGAACACAGCTCTTTTACTCATCTATTCATTCGCCAACCGTTCTTGGTCATTAGTCCAGCTGTGCGTTTCTGGCAGTTTCCCAGTCAGATCAGCTAGATAGCGTTGAGCTACTGAAACTTGAAAAAGCACGTGAACAGAGTTATGTGGCTTCGGCATACGTAGTCCAAAGAGGAACCAAACTGGTGATTACACTCTCACAATTACATGATCCTTAAGCTGTGCATCACAGAAGAAAACTGTTTGTTGATAAGTGGACAAAAACATTCGAGCTATCGAGGTTGTATCTCAACCCAAACATTACGATAAGTTAGCTGAAAGTGTCATACTTGTAACTCGTCTGCTCATGTAAGCTAGGGTCTTTGGTTTAGAAATGATGTTCATTCTCATCTGAGGGGACGTGGGACGGATCGGTCTGCAATTCGACCAAGCATGCCAAGCTCCTCTCTTAAACAAGGCAAGCGTTCATCGTCTAAGAATTTTCCGGATGCTTGAGAGATTGGATTGCCTAAGGGTTGGATGCTTCAGAAAGCGCGGAACACGTCCCCGTGGGTGTGGTCACCCAAGGGCAATAGAATCTTCATCAGATCCTCGGGTGAAATGTATAAATCCACATCACACTCAGCTTGACGTGGAATTTTATTTGCCGGGTTATTTTAATAGGCAAAAATCAACGCCCATTGCAGCCGGAGTACCTCCGTCTTTTGCTTGTCTGATTCCGCCAAAGTACTGATAAATATATCGTGCAACAAGTAAATTTTCTTTGTTTGGTACGCCCCTTCAGAGAATGAAACAAGTAGTTGAGCGGTTTTCAGGGGAGATACCAGACCCATGTTACTGTCGTTTCAACCGTTTGACCCCAGGACCCTACTTTCCACACACAGTTTGATTAGCGTATTCGTATTCAGCAAGAGCGGTCTTAAAGCCACTTCGCTTTTGTTTGCACTTTTTCGACGCAGCAAAAATATCTGAGTCTGTCTGGGGGAGATTATGCTTTGGATAGTTTCTCTTTGACAAGGGCATGAATATCTTGATCAGCTCTCGTAACATGTTAGGTAAAGGCTTCATATTTGGTCGATGTCCTGGTCACGCAGAAGCTCATGATCCAATTCAGCTGCTACTTGCTTAAGTATTCATAGTTCCACATGCCAAATATTCCTACATGGCTTTGGCTTCTTATAAAAAGCGGCATGTTTTCTTTAACCGCATCGGAGCAATAGCGGTCGCTCTATTGCTTAGGTTTTGAGAAATCAGACTGCACACGTTTATTGCGTTCTGAAACATTTATTCAATAAAAATTTATTCAAGCTGCACTGTCTGTTCCCTGGCATGTTGGAAGAAATTATACAATAATGCCGCTTTTATTAGCTTAATTTTAGATGAGTCCTCAGGCGTCGAAGTACAGTTTGGTGAATACAAAACTACGGAATGCTTGAAATTACTTAGGGTAACGTTGTCTTTGTGCGGCGTTCATTTTTGGAGCTGGTTTATTCCCAGATTACTCACTTCTGCGATAGCTGCATGACCCTCTTGGTGATGGTACCATATCCCTTCTGTACAATCGTGGACCTCCGCTTATGTTATGATTAAAGGGTAAAAGGTTTCTTAGTAGTGCACAGCAAGACAACCGCCTATAATTTCCTCAAATTTGTTTGTCGGAAAAAGTTCGTGTCCGACTAAATTTTCATTAGAAGCCGGCGCATTCCGCATGTCGCAGGTCTTCGTAAAAGCCGCAGCGCAGTTTCTGACGTCAGTAGTTTTACTGTCTAAGTAAAAATATTTCCGCGGTTTTATAACACCACTAAAAGTTCCCCACACCATTAAGTAGGTTGAAAGAAACAAGGCAGATTAACGGCTTACCCTCGGAGCCTTCTGTGCCACTCGGAAACCGTCGGTTTGCAGACCAGTTACACCCGCATTTTGATGACCAATTACTCTAGTGCCGTTTTTATTCTTACTTGGCCATCAGAGGGTCAGGTTTCGTAGGATACTGAGCTAATTTTGAGGTTGCGCATGGCCGTAAAATACGATGTTTCTAGCTCCATTCTCAGAGGATAGATCTTTCCTTCCGGGCCGTCTGCTTTTTTCTTTTAACCAAGAAGCAGTCGGGATTGGCATGCCCTCTTCTTTGTCAAATAGCTCAGTGGTGAAGGACATAAGAAAATCGCACTTAATATATACCCGTTCCTCTAGGCTGTTGATCTAGGGTTCAGGGGTCTTCGTGTTAGTGTTACGTTGTCATCAAGAAGGCCTGTCATCATGCGTGCAATCGCCATCCGATTCTGTTGGAGACATTAGTGATACTTTGATTTCTGTGGACGATTTTCCTACTCCAACCCATAGTTAACCATACTTCCCTAAAAAACCGTCAACAAAAAGGCATTAGGGAAGCGTCTTTTTCTCGAGTCTGGCTTATCATTTTCAACAGGTTTTGGCATCAGCGACCTGTTAAGAATATAAATTTTCCGGTTATTGTCCACATATTTCTGCCCCGTAGTTCTCATACACTCTGGTTTTGTTAACTTAAAAGTGCAAAGTCCTGAGTTGGTATACTTCTAACTGTTACTTGGCCTGGAGACCTCTTCTGTTCTTAACTCTAGAAGGCATAGGTACGGGTGGTCGGTTAACTAGTCCTCCTACTATTTATCCCACAAACATCCCGAACAAGTGAAGTTGGACTCCTGTCCGCCGAATTGGCTGTAATCTTGACTCCTTTGTCTGCATAAGTTGCGCTGAACTAGTTTAGAGAGTAGTATATTCTTCGCTTTACAGTAGTTGCAGGGCTGTGGTTTTATTCCGTGCAATGCTATGGCAGTACCAAGTATTCAGTTGGTGCAGCGGCAGAGGAAAAGTAGTTAGCTAGAATTAAGTTTCCGAATTTGCCGGCTTTTTTGGAGGATCACATCTCAAAATATCTGCAAGTTATTCTGTGTTCCATGAAAATATTTAGATCAGTAACACACTGAGCATTTATTTTAAGTGTTAGTCCCAATTTTCATCCACAAACTTGAGAAGTTCTAAGACAATCGGGAAATTTTCACGGTTCAAACAAGTACTTCACTTCTACACTTGCAACCAAGTTGACTAGTGATGCACTGCAGTTGGATTCCTGCACATGCTGCAAGCACCTAAGCTGCTTGACCTTGCAATGAGGCCTTAGCCTTGCTATTCAGCAGCATAACCAAATGCAAAGGGATGGCATCGGCCAAGTACTTTATATTTGTACTGCCATTAAAGAACAGCTTGAGAGTGAATATTTTTTATTGGTTGCAGGTCAAAACGCCATGTGGGCCATTTAACCAGGTATTAAGTCTGAGCCGCGACAATGAAGATTCCATTGACGTGATCCGGCTCGACTCAGTAAAATGTTTACGTCCTGTAACAGTAAAGAAACGGAATCCGTCAGAATAGCGGTCAGGAGGAAAGAGCCTCAAGGAAGCAGCGAGAACGACTCCGGAGTTCAGAGTAAATAAGTGTCATAAGCGTCATCGACAACACGATATCAGTCCTCAGCATTTATCCTTTGCTCCGGTATGGTCATGATCTACTTGAAAGCCCGATCGTCAAAAAAACACCAAGAGTGGTTGGGAAAGAAACTTAGTGATAGCCTGTCACGATCATTCCAAGACACCTAAAGGCATTCATTTGAACACTCTGGATCGAAGCTGACAACATGAATACCATTGACATCGATTAGAAGCCAAATCTTGGAGCGTCTCTAAACATGCACGGGGGAAATCACGCGGACCCAATCCTGGAAAACGAGTCGCACGAGCAGTAACTAGATCTTTCGTAATCGCTTTCACATCCGCCGGCTACAGGCTGACCGCTTCTCTGCTTACACCATTCTGAACTGGGCATGGAAAGCAGAATTTTCTTTAGTAAACGATGGTTCGGCACGCGCAACACTTGGCTTAACCAACACAGCTTTTGACATTGTACTCATTCTTCTGCTGACGTCCGCGTTGCACAGTCGAACACTTGATTTCTTATTGCCTTGTTAAGGATTCGTCGATACTAACCTACACGACTTATGGTTCTGAGACCTGTCGAAGACCTGGGGACGTTTTCTTGGCTGCTCGCAGAATCTACACTTCACAGTCATACAACAAAACAACCCGTAATTTAGCGTGATACAGATGGTCGTTGACGGACGTAAGCTGCACCCAAGATGACGGCAACTGAGTATTCCAAAGGTGATTGTGAGTGGGTTACAGTAACATGCAAACAGCAATGTCCCTGATCCTCATGACGATTACTACGACAAACCCAGGGACAAATGTTACGGTAGTAACACGCGTTAGCTTCAACCGAAACCACCCACTACTGGCGGCCTGTCACTACGTGAGCATCATATAATTTTCAGTGCGCTAGAGTTCAAGAGCTGTGCTTCAGAAGTCTATAGTGTCGCTGATATTGAACACTCAAGTTCAACGAACCGAAAGTGGTCTCCTGAAAAAACTATTTTCTATCGGCTAAAAACTGCCCTCTTTTAAGGCGCTGGCCTTATCCCCTCTGATAACTAGATGAGAGTGGTGGATGATTCTTTTCAAAATTCTACTCTCTGTGGCACCGTGTTGCCAAAAAGAGGCTCGAAATAGCAACATGTTGTATGGATGTCTTTATGTGGAGCGTGAGTCTTTGATATAGATTGCTTGAACTCAAGATAGTGGTAACTTGACAACAAGCTTACTGGTTATCCCGCTGCAGGGTTCAAAACGCTCTTCGAGATCCTCAAGGTGGATCACGTTGATCTTTTTTGTGAGCGCTCGTATGCCGGGCTGCACTATGAAACTTGAATCTTGCACGTAAGAGGAAATGGGCTGAACTTCATTTATTCCTTGTTTTTTGTTGCATAACGGAACTTACAGCATGCAGCAGATGATACTTATTTGGATGCCACAACGATTTGCTATATTTTGAAACGGTGAGACCACCGTCGGAGTACCGGGTGAGTAGATGCACGCTGAAAACGCGGTAATCAAAGTGGCAAAGCCGATCAATCAGTTGTCGCTTTCTTGGGTTTGTTCAAGGCCGAACTTTTCTTGACGGGCACTGTCGTCCAAACCACTAGATCCCACGTTCCAGTCAACAGTTACCATCAGGACATTGTAGCTTAGTGTCATCTTTGACGGGAAGGTTCGGCAAAGATGTGGGAACCTAAACGGCCATTACTGTCAGGTTCGCTGAAGTGCTTTTTAAGTGAACGTTTGAAATCCTGGAAGGTACATGCATCCAAGTGAGTAATTCGTCGTCAGTGCGGCTGTACCGCCAACAGACATACCCTGCCATTTGGGACACTATGGTACAGTCAGCAGGAAATTTTCATCGTGATTGATACCTTCCACCTACTCCCTAAAAATCCGTGCCTATGTCTTTTACTAACCTAGCAGACTGACTCCATCGAAACCCACGCCCTGCCATATGTTGAGTACCACAGAGATCTTAGGGTCTAAATCACACCCAATGATTCTCTCTTCATGCTGTACCCTCAGTCATAGAAATTGACAACCGGAATGGTCAATTTTCTCTCTCATTCGCGCCCTTCGAAATATCGGCGCAACTTATAACCCCATTTTCATCTTTTATCTGCCACTCTTGAGACCACTATTTTCTCGGTTGGAGCATGATAAGAATGTTCTGGAGAGTTGCCGCTGGAAATCTGCAGAGCCAATACCTTCACTCGGTAATTCAATTCTCTCAGATAAGCTTTTCTGATTTTAGGTACCATCGACTGCGTTGATGTAATGCACACTCACCTCCTCTTCTAAATCCAGTTGCAAGGCTGCTTCTTGACGGTCTGTCACAATCTCAGACCACGTAGCCACTTGTGTAGGCTCTTTCTCTGCTATTTACATTACTGTCACATGGAAATTTCTTTTTATTCTGCAGAGAGTCCTGAAATGTACTTCGCAAATCAGCTGCACCACTCACTTGCTCAACCGTTTTGAATGGTCCATCGAACAGACCATTCGACAGAATCGAATGCGACACTAAAGTCAAGGACCAACAATATTGTGGAATGCCAATAAGCATATCGTTATTCTAACGCTTGACGGAGTGTGAAGATGAGGTCCAAATACCCCTTTCTTCAGGGATTCTTGTGGCTGTTCTCAGACCCCTTTTCCGTAAAAAGTGCGCAGAATCTGATTATAACGGGGTCAAACTTATTCGTCTGTAACTGACACACTCATTGGAACTTAATGAAGTGTGACGGTTTACCTGTCAAATGAACGTGTGGCACTTACAGAACCTCTCATAGCAGGTCAGTCAGTTGGTAGAGCTCTGACTGACACGTTTTCATAGTCCTCCAGGTTGACGGTTGGGTCCTATTTAGCTACTTGCTCCTTAAAAATGTAGGCTGCTGTGACGGTCTTACGCCAACCATTACTGCCTTGTGGATAAGCTTTTGAACCAAGTTTTGTTCATCCTAGTCGTCCTCTTGTCTAGGGGTATCATTATCGTCATCAAAATCAGTGTTCAACACTGATGCTTCGCTGCCGTATGACTTCATCAGTAGTCTGTTTAGGTATAGGGTACGAATCTACCTATATGTTTATACTCGCCGTATCAGTCTGTCACTCCGGACGTACCTAGAAGTCTGTTTGAAGAAGTAGGGCATGCTGGCATAATTGGATTATTATACGTCGCACGCAGCGGTTGCGGGAAACCGCTTCAACACAGGCTTTGTCATCCTTTGCAAGATGTAGACTTCTCAAACAGATGATGCGCAAAAATATGGTGACACTAGAAACGATGAGAACTGGCTACCTAAACTATATAGTAGAAGGAGATGTCACTGGTTCAATGGATGAACCCTCCCGGGGAAACAGGCACTTACTGATGCTGGTGGGTTATCTAAAAAGCTATGCGAGGCACTCTGTCGGGCCGATTCAACCATGGTGGCTAACTCAGTCATCAAACACTGGAATTGTCCGTGGGCTGCGTTGATTGAATTTCGGGAGCACTTCGGCACTCAAAACCCACACCTCTACACATACAAGGAAACGAGCTGGTCCAACCACCAGAAGAATTATTTGAGCCACTTCTAAAAACATACTCAAAAAATTTCCGAGCGAGGGGGGAGAGGCATCGCCTTAATGCCTCACGTGTTGGCTCGATTTGTAGGTCCACCGACCAAATACTATTTTTCCTGTGGACGGGCAGTAAAGCCAAACTACTCAGTAATGGGTGGATTCCCATGCCGTTCCCAGATTGACCGCTATCTGCGTATTATATCCACCAAACGCCACCAGGATTTCAACAAGCACTTTCGATGAATCGCTATCCAATGTCTAACGAAGGATTATTAAGGTGAAACAAACCGTCGACACCGATTTTGAAGGCGAAAACATTGCTTAAAAAGTGATGTCGCTGACCAGAAAGTACTAACCGAGTTCCATAAGACATGTAAAGGAACTTTTATAAGAGGAAAGTGGTGGAGGGACAAAATGCGTAGAAGACTGTGGGCTTACAGCACCGAAAATGTCATATTCATTTCGGTCAATTTTCCACCACAAGGATACAAATAACTTACCTGACGCCGGACATTACCGGGTTTTCCATTAGACGCAAGCGCCCGATGCATTCTTTCTTGCAAGAGAAGGCAGTGTAAGGTGATACCAAGGTAAGACCACATATCCCTGGGTCTTTCATATTTTAATCGGTTCTTTTCTATTTAATTTGTAGCATCTGTGACTGACAAGTTGTCGGATCCATTGGACAAATCAAACATTCAAAACAGTGGCCAAGAATAGTAGACGCCCACGTAATTTCCCATTGTTTCCATACCACTTTCTTACTAAAGGCGCTGTGTTCGACAAGCAAAGTTTGCTTATCTACGTGAGCCTTGTGCTCGTGCAACAAGTTACACGGTCGTATTGAACGCTGACTTAGGAGTCAAAGAATGGCGGAAGCCCATGCTGCGGTCGCTTTAACTTTTACTGTCAGCTCTGAAGGAGTAGCCTTCGACATCAACAAACAGGCGATCGAGGCAGTAATTAAGTCCGGCGTAGTAGCCGGGAGGAAACGCCTAATACGGTTTAAGGTTTGAAACTTCAAAATATTTGATTCCTTTCCCCCATAGAACTCAATTTACAACCAGGTTTACCCGTTCCATCCTTCGAGTTGGTTTTATTTCGCCTTCACCGTCTTCGCCGCTATATATCTGCATCCTGATTACAGGCAATCGCCCTGTGGCATCCCTATACTGTACCTGGAAGATATTTTACAACGGTGAGTCCTCGTTCAGATTTTGAGAGTGAAGCAAATACTACGATAGTCTTGGGTTTTGTTATTGTTTTACTTCTGCTTCATGTCATTGGGGTTGTATTCTTGTCAACTGTTCTGTTCCACAGAGCAGCGTCGCCTGCTTGAACAACTGACTCGGGTCGGGACAACTTGTGCTAGAGCCTTGTTTTTGTAAATACGTCTGGTAACTGTTAAGTATTTGACTGTGCGTGTGTCACCAACTTCTTGAAGTGCTGGTAACTAGTGTTCTCAGAAGCAACCCAATAAATCGAACATGCCTGCTGAAAAAGTGACTGAGGTGCACAGAATCATGCTTCTGGGTTTAACTAGCTGACAACGGCCACTTCTGTTCTGTTTCAGTGGAAGTAGCATGATTTTCGAGTACCTAGTCTTATTTCGCGCGTTCCTTTCGTCTGGCACTTTGATTTCGTTTTTTCGTAGTCACAAGTCACTTGAACTTCAGTAACCGTGGTAGAATATCAAACATCAACTTTTTGACGTTACATTCCTATTTCTGTGCCATTCTGTCTTAGTTTGGTCGTGCAGCATGCCTGTCATATTCATCACTGTCATTATCGTGCGCATACTCCCGACAGGATGACTCCACTCCTGTTTTCTTTCGATTTCAGCTACTTGGGCATTACGCGCCATTACCATGTCCCCGCATGCTTGCTGTTCTCCCTATTTCTTTGGTTCTTTGGTTCGCTGTTGAATAAAGCTGTGCTACGTATCCTGTTCATTTACACAGGGTGGATGTATTCAATCCGAAAACGGACAAATTGGTATGACGTATTGTGGATGGTGAGTTGAGAACTAAACATTTTGTCGTCGGTCGTTCAACGGTCATCTTGGATGACTAAGCTTCATTGTCCGATTTCACCAGCAATTGGTCTATCTACATTCCTGTCTATGCCTGTACAAAAACCACTGCAGTGAAAAGAGGCAAACTGCTTTCGTTAGGCTGTACTGTTCTATGGTTGCGAGACATAGCATCTGTGATCAGATGAGATGAGGCGCCTTCAGTTTCTTGACCACTGATGTCTTCCAAGCATTGTTGTTGTCAGTGGCGTCAATGAATTCATAACGCCGTACTTAGCAAACGGGTTTCTGGATGCACAGAGCAGACATCTCAGAATGCTTGTGATAGGCTAGCAACGGGTCTTTCTGTCACCTACTCCTTTCTTTTCATTTTAAGGCTTCGGGTATAACTAATTAATTAAAAGTTAATCAACTAAACCTCATGGTCGTACAGCAGTGAAGCGGTTATCGTATGTAAGCTGTTGTCTTCCGCACCGCCTGTTTTGTTTAGCTGATAATTATTTGAGATGGGTAAACCTTCTAATCGACTACTGACTAGGTCAGAAAAATCTAAACTGTTGATTTGGCATGTATCGTACACTTCATAAAATCGGCTTCTACTTCGATATACGATCTGGCTATTCAGCAATAGGCAGATTGTTATAGCTAAGTCAGCAACTGCATAGAGTAGTAAATACTTTTCCAACTTTCTTCGCTTTGTTGTGATTGCTAGACTTTTGTTTGACTTGCTTTGGGATTTATGGTTTCCTCTCCGCCTGTTTAGATTACTTTGAGGAGGTCGCTTTTTGGCCCAACCGAACTAAGATCAGATGGTTAAATTGGTGTTCGGTTGTTCTCGTCGCTGTTGTTGTTAACCTTCATAACAGTATGATAATCGTTCAACTGTAGAGCCATTTCGGTTCTGAGACACTGACAGCTTACCTAACCCTAGATAGGAGCAATCGAGATGCAGGTGTTGGGTTCGAATCACGGACCTTCCGGTCAGTAGATTTGCGTATTAACTACTAAGCCCACTGTTCTCACTGATATTGGTTGGCACGGAAAATCGTATTCTCCTATGGGCTTCTACCTAATGAAGTTAAGGTTTGACACTGTCAGGGGGCTGCCGGGTTTTCTGTGGAACAAATGTGTAAGATCCGCGTCAAGTGTGATAAACAGGTCCCTCTCTTTTGTCCATTCAGAAATCCCAATTCATGGTATTTAGGCCAGTCGCCATGCGACGTGTTTCCATAACATTGTATTACGATTTTTATTCCTTGTAACCGGTACTTATCACGGCAACGGACGGCTATTTTGTTTCTGGCAACGCACTGCCCAATAGAATCCGTTTCACCTAAATCTTCGTTTTTTTGTAACCCGATGTTTTCCCTTGTTTCTTCTACAGTACCTAGTGACCCTCTTCAAATCCAAGCACCCACGACTGTATGGCTATCAATACTCTCTGCCGAATCTCCCTTTGCCGAGTCTCCGGGATACAATCGATCGAGTGAGAGCCCAACTAATCCAGTAATCTTCACCTTACATTTTTCCACGCGTTTCTACAACCCATTGTCTGGTCTTTCAGAAATTCCGTTTTTGTGTGTGGTCTGATCCCAGTTGTTCTGATTTGGAATCTGGAGAAGTCCTACGTGTGTAAGCATCAAGTTATTCAGATATGAATTCTAGGTGAAACCATCCAAGTGCAAATACAAAACTGCCAGCAAACTAAAACTCGTCATTGGGCCATTACACATGAACCATCTGCGTGGTGGTCATCCCTCCGTCACTCTTAAGTTGTGCATAGCTTTAAGTGGACTGGTGACCAGTGATAGGTACCCATTGGAACAAGTTGCTCAAGCATTCATCCTGAGTGATACTCTTTGGCACCAAGATTATTCAAAAATTTTGCCATAATAAGATTGGTAACATGACACAATTATGAAATCCGTGAAGAGGGTAGAAATGTTGACATGTCAGCCGCGTACTGTCTCGCGAACTCGAAAGTCTTGAAGGTGGAGACTGTGAACATTGTGAATTGTGATCGACTGAAGGATGGACATCAATAGTCCGGATCAATGCAACAAGAGAAGTTGACTGCTATAATGAGGGTTAAGATGTGACATTCATTTCAGAAAAGTTACGACGAAGTCAAAGTGTACCGCTTCTAGCGTAAAGGTGATGCGTTTGTAGCAGGGAAGGTGTGATGAAACCAGAAAGCGTGTACGCCACTGGTTGGGTGTCTGTGACATATCGGAAAGCATCACAAGCCATATATTATCATCGTCTGCTGCACTTCATTCATTCAGAAGGGGTGAATCAAGTAGTCTTTTCAGTGTTTTTACGTTTAGATTCTTGCCCAGCAAACAGGCGATAGGTGGACATCTGGAGTGTTTCCCAACCAACCGAGCTTGTGCGCGGTCATCACACTCAAC
>SJOL01006368.1:484811-507135 GCA_004794785.1 Opisthorchis felineus | reverse complement strand
AAATGTCGGTTAGTACAACTGAGCAGTCTGAATTCAACTGGGGCACTCTATCGACTGGCCTTGAGGAGCGAGGGGGTTGAGAGTTGGGCCTTTTGCATGTAAGACGCTTTTTTGGACGCAATGAGGAGAAGGATGATGGAGAATCGGGGTCCAGCAACCGCTTGGAGGAAGACGGGTGTGGTGGCATTTTTCGATTCGATTTAGGTAATAGTTAGCCTCACTAGAATGGTGCTGCAAAGCTTATAACTCAGGGAGGCCTAATCAAGCGGTAAATGGTTGGAGGGTTAGTTGAGTGTGATTAAAGATGAGGTGTGCTAAAAAGGTAGCTAAATGCTATACTATACGTAGGTAAAACGCTACGGTCGGGCTAGGGTCCAAAAAATATTTTTACAACACCTGACCTTGAGATTCGAGCAGCGCGCGTCCAAAGGTAGAAGATGTTATCAGACGCACGGCATCGTTTTCGTCCCGGAATTACATCATTATTGGGCAGCACGTGGATGGTGTCAACTTTCGCGGCCGTCGAGCTGTGCACGTAATGTCAAGCATGCCACCTGCAGTCAAGATGGCAGTTTTGGTGTGTTCAAGCGGAATTCGATCAGGCGCGTTGAATATTATGACCTGATGACCTCATTCAATGCGCCGAAAAATCTCAGGGGCGATTGTTTCAATAAGAGCTAACGCTTTTCCTAGGTTGGCTGGATCGCACGTTGCGTTAGGACTTAGGGGACATGCAATAGTCTGTATGGCTCGGAAGGAGGACATTCCATTTTCCATCTTTTGCAGACGGGTTTTGAGATTCTCCAGGTCTTTCAGGACCTGAGATTTTACTGGTAGCGGTGACAGAAGAGTGTTGCTGGGTTGAGGAGGCAAACAGATATCAGTCAGTACTACTGAGCAATCTGAGGTTATTTGGAGCGCCGTGTTTACCGGCCTCGAAAGGTGAGAGGGCTGGGGGCTTGGTCTTCTGGCTGTGAGGTGCTCCTCTGAACATATTGGGGAGATAGATGATGGGGATTCGGGGTCTAGCAACCGCTTTGGGGAGTAAGACGGGAGTGGTGTCATAATGTGCTACTTCGGCGTAGGTTGAGGAATAAGGATGAGAGAACTCTAGAGTAGTAGGAAAACTCTAGATCGTACTCCGAAGGTCTCAGTCAATCTTAGCCGTCTCTGTAAGTTGCTAGTTTGGATGGGACTGTGGAAGCATGGAACAGTGGTAGCACGTCGACAGGGACGATTATGTAGATGCGGACTAAACGTGTTCGACAAACTGGAGACTGACACTGGCAAGATTAGGCCAAATGAAGAAGGGAGAGCCGTTGGGTTTTGTGATCGCAACTAATTGGGGAGCCACCGTGAATAAATAGTTATCTAGTATAGAAATGATTAAAGACCTATAGATGAACTAGAGTACAAAATAAGTTTCCACAACATCTGACTTTGAAATTTCAATTTCGTTTTTCCCAACTGGATTTTAAATGCCAGTGCCCTGCAAACAAATGTGGACGCCGAATAGCGATGGTCGTTGGACTGGCACCTTCTTCTGAATGACCAAAAGTGTGTCCATATGTCATTCGGTGGAGACTCAGCGGACGCCCTTGTCGTGCACGGTGAGAATGGACCAGAAGACGTCACGATGATAGATGCCAAAAAGGATTTGGGTATCTGGCTCTCTGTAAGATCCGGGCATCTAAGGATCTCACAGGAGTTTTGCGGCTGCCGGATTATATACACTTCGTGTCCAGTAGGCAATAGGAACAGGCGGACGAGGGCAGCAGACGATGTATTGAAAACTGTCAAGAACTAGCTCTACAGACAAACGGGTTAGTAAACATCGCGAATTGGGAAAAACGTACAATCAATAATAGCGCAGTCGGCAGGGGCAGGAAAGTGATCAGTGAGGCAGGAGGGTCTTCTGGAGGCAACAATAAATAAGTATCAAACGATATACACGCTTACAGATACCGGCAGTCAGTCAGTGTGAATTGGCCGTATGCGGAGATAACAGCGCAGAAAACAATCAGTACGTTTGGGGGGTTAGGAACTGTCTTTGGCTGATGGCGCGATGCGCCACCTCGCGTCACGTGACAAATCGGATTGTGAGCTTAGATCCGTTCGAAACAAATCTCAACAAAAACCATCCGGCAGGTGCGCCATATAAGTAATGTAAAAATAGTCTCCCGTGGCGTTGAGTTGGTGTACCGGATAACACGCTCGCCTACCATCCGAGGAGCTCTGAGTTCGATTCCCGGACGGTCCGTTTTTCCGTCGGAGCGGTCACCTGAAAATAGGTAGAACTGAAACGGGCTTGCAAGCAAAAAGATGGGCCGGTAACAAAATACCGATATCTGTTACTAGAGAATAGGCAGAACTTAAGTGAGAGAGAAACCGGGAAAACGAGCAGCAAGGAAGCCAAAACGACGTTATAATAAACGGGTGTACATCGCGCTACTAGTGAGTAGTCAGAACAGAAAAGAAAATGACCGTTGATTCACATCAAAACGCTTCCTGAATATGCCAGCCAGGTTGTCTACTCAGGACGCACGAAGGACGTAACCCTCAGTGAGCGTGTCCAACGAGCTGCTACGAAAATGGTTGCCGGCCTTAAATCCGTGGACTACGAAACGCGTCTCGCGGCGCTTCACCTCCTTCCCCTCGAGTATCGTCGCCCATGAAAAGACCTAATTCTCGCTTATGCCCTGTTTGAACAAGGTTTGGCCAACAGGTTTTTACCGTTGACGCAGCAAACACACGGCGAGGACATCGTAAGAAGATTTTCAAGCTCAGAGCGCACACTTTTATCAGGCAAACTTTTTTCTCATTTCGTGTAGTAGCTGCGTGGAATAACCTTCCTCTGACGGTTGTGCACGCTCCTTCCAGAACCCAGTTCAAAGCACTGCTAGACACTGTTTTATGCGAATCCTCGCGCTGGCAAGCATACTGCCCCGCGCTGAGAACTTAAGGAGCAGTGCTACACTCTTTTCCGCTTGGTTCTTTCAGGTGTACAACAGCCGCTCAACGACAAGAACAAAACTTGGGCAAAAGCCTCGATACCGAATATCAATCCGGGAGCTGGGAGTACCAGCCAAAATGTCCTCTCCATGTTGGTTTCCGCCACCTAGGCTTTCCCTCCAACCACCGTGTTCTGAAGAAATATCTCGTCTTTGGCCGTCACAATGCAGCACCAATCCCTCAAATCATCAGAAAATATTGCCATCCGGATTTTTCGATCCAGCTTTTGGGACAGACTATTCATGTAGATGGTATATGAGTTCCAGCCGCGCATACAACTTTCCCTTCCTCTTGACCACGTGTTGTTGGCCTGCAAGAAGTCGGGTGTCCAGCATATTAGGGGTGGTACAAAAGTATCCTCCTAAAGCAGAGCCAGGAGGATGTCAGTGATCTCAGAGCACTCGTTTCAGTGCGTTTCTGCGTTTCACTCATTTCTACATGCATTACCGGAAATCAAACTCAGGCTGACGGGTCGATAACTTCAATGGTCCCGTTCACCATCTGTCTTACAGGACGAGTCTAGGACTACTTGCATGATGATGGTACATTGATCGGTTGGCAATGACTGGGCCAAAGTGGTCACCAGGGGGCATGGTTTCAGACTGTAAAGACCATCGGTTTGAATTCGTTTCACCTGTCCAGATGGTGCAGGACGTGAGTAATTTTTGATTCCACGCAGTTGCACCCGCCGTCTTAACGCCTTATGGTAATCTCAGGGGCCCTAGGGAGTATGTTCAGGTGGCTAGCCTTGTTCGCTCAATGTTGTTGCCCCCGGCATGACCCAACACGCCTCTCAATGACGACAGTTAATCAGCTTTCCGGGACATGGTAAGAAGATTTTTACTCTCAGAGCGCACAATTTCCCTAGGCGGCTGTCCACGCTCCATCTAGTACCCAATTCATAACAATATTGGACGCCCTTTTATAAAGTCCCCGCGCTGGCAAGCTTACTGCCCTACGCTGAGAGCTTAAAGAGCAGTGCTACATTCTTTTTCGCTTGTACCCTTCAGGTAGACGGAAGCCGCTGAACAACAAGAGCAAATTCGATCCGGGAAAATTGGGCGAAATTCTCGATCCTGTGTATCAATCCGTGAATCGCTGAATCCGTGAATTACATAAAATTGTATTTTTGAATGACAGTAGGTAGCAGTCTGGACGTGACTTTTAATATTATTCTCTAGGTGGGGCCCAGCAAACGGGCCACTGATGGCAACAACGGTTTTGCCACCAGCAGCCATCGGCGGCACGCTATGCCGCCGGCAATAAGTGCCAAATTGGAATTTTTTCAGCGTAGCTTTGTTGGCCTTTCTCAAAACGTTTTAGAACCAGTTGTACTGGACAACGGTAACGGTTGCAGCTTTAAAGTTTCTGGGGCATACATACAGGCTAGCTGACTGCGTCCGACAGTACGTGGTCTCACCACCAAACCCCACGCCATCTGAACCGAAACCTGGTGCTGTGTCTAGTTAACAACCGCGTCAAAGTCTAACAAGGTAAGCGGAAAGGTAGGAATGTAATAAACCAATAACCTCATTGGTTTTCATCATGGTGGCCCCTTCACGTCGAAGTTTCCGGTTTACAGAGGTCCGATCAAACGCTTCCTCCAACCACGACTGAATGGCTTTCGTTGTAAAGTCCGTTGTAATAGTAATGTGCGTGGTTACAAGGTACATAGCATCTAAAACGGCGCCAGTATAAAACAATTATCTCACCCTTCATAAGGCTTGATAATTCTGTGCATGCAGTACGTCTTTTCTCTTTGCCACTTAACCAAGTCAGTTGGTCTGCAAACTGATGGGCAAAAAGAGCACACAGCATGCTCCTGATTAACAGCTGTGGGTCAGGACAACCCGCTCTTGAAAGGAAAATAACCTCGATTAATAAAGTTTTGACCAGAATGAATGTTCACACACGCCCGTACTTAAGGAACCCTAGTAGATGCGCCATGCCATAGTACGTCTTACGCAGTGCACAGTTCACGGGAGGGGCGATAGTGTTGCTTCAAGAACGGGATTAACTCGCCTGAAAGGAGACGTGTAACCAGATAACTTCCAACGGATAACCTACGTGGTGTTGGATTAGGGTTCTCCAAGGCTTGATCTACCTCGGAGGCGTAGATCCTGTTGCTGTGAAAAGTCTAGGCATATCTAATATATTCTAGAGTTGCGGGCGTATCGTCGACATGAAGGATAGCAATTTACCCGAATGCATTGAAAGCTAGCTTCTGGTTGCTGCGGTTGAGGAAACATTACGCCAGTGGCGCTGCTCCCACATACTGCAGCTTCTACAGTGTGAACAGAATTGATAAGATACTTCACGCTCTCTGAACATGTAATAACTTCGTCTCTCTTCACACCACGTCGAAAATTCTAAGGATAATTGTAATGGTCGAAAACCGTTACATGAGTGCAGTGCATTAGTTTACACTCGTCGTCGCAAAAATGAACGAACTAGAGCAACCAATGAGCGGACAACGACTCAAGTTTCGAGAACCGGACTAAGCTCAATACATGACGTACTGAACCGGCTGTGCATTCAAACAAAGCAGTTGCCAACATGACTTTTTGAATAGGGCTCTAATACCCAATCTATTCCGTTCCTTTGCTCTCAGAAGGCTTTTATGTAATAACTGATGCATTTGGCCAGCGTATATCAAGGAAATCAGCAGAAATAACGTTGCAACTCTTAACCCTGTTTGACCTCCTTTAGCCACCAGTAGTCACCTGTGACTATAAGTTTACCGGAAGATTGATCGTGAGTAAGCTGCAAAATGACCCATTAAATGCACCAGGGGAGATACATCTCCTCCTGTTAACATCTCTGCAATTTAGAACAAGTATGACGAATGCTCTGACTCGCGGGTACTTCGAATTAGTGTGTGCTTTTTAATGTAGCAAGCGTCGAGTAAAACGTTTCATACTATTCAAACGCGTGTGAATACTAATGCATACAAATGGGGAGCGCTGAAAAGGGATACCGATTTACAAGCGCTACAGATCCAAAACCATCTACGGTTGACATCCAGGGATCAAATCCTTTATATGTACGGGAGTTGCTCGGGTTTAAACAAGCAAATTTTATGGCCACTTTTAACTGAGGGTGGGATGGATATTTGCATGTTTGAGTGCCGGATTGTCACGGCGAAGAGCTGATAGCCAGACCCATCCACGAGAATATCCTTTGTAAACGTACGGGCTCGAACATCCTTAGACTCGCTTCTGCATCCACTTCACGCCCGAGTGAGGCCGCATACAAAGCGAGTGAATCCACAAGAGAATCTCAAGGAATGAGCTAAGCTGTAGACCACAGATATCACAGCCGATTGGAGACAGGCTTATGTGTTAAGATCTATAAGAAAGTGCTTCATTCACTGCTGAAGAACGGAATTGCACCTCGTGCAAACTGTATTATTTTGTTGTGATTGCTTGAATTGGACGAGCATACGGCTGAGGTCCGGCAAGATACCAGTGTAGCCGGATGGGCTTCCCGATGTGACAGCCATCTGCACCGCTGAAAATATGAAAGCTTCGGAACGCCCGAGACCATTAAGGATGATGTTGCAAGGTAGTATCCCTCCTGCTTTCACGAGGGTATAGGCTCACAAAACGCTATGGATTTTTTTTACCGTAAATTAGTGCACGGAGACTGATGGAGTTAGCTGAATGCAGTGATACTACTCAAGGAGAAACTGAACATAAGAGGACCAAGCTGGGCACTCCGGACTTTTGAGTGGTGAGGGGCAAGCTGGGCAAGCCACATTAGAAGCAGCCACTATGTTGATGGGTCTTCTGTTGCAGTGCAAAAATGCGCAACATCCCTGGGTTGGAAATTCCAAAATCTAACTCATCTCATAAAAACGGTTTCAGTCCAGTCAAAATAGACCAGAATACGCCGCTGGATAGCTGAAACTTCAGCAACCTTGAAGCCATATCCTTTCTCCTAGTGAAATTGCCTAGTCGCCTCGTATATTCGTGAGCTTATTTGTTGACTCCTTGAGTAACGAGAATCAAACGACCTAAAATTTACTGGGGTCGATGACACCCTGCCTCCATGACATGTTCACTCCAATCTGCGGAACCTTTAGTTCGAACTTAGCCATTTCTATGTGCCCGTGCTTCCCGCAAAATTCAATAACTTCCTATACAGTTCGTGTTCCGGCTCGTGTGTTGCCACCAGCTCACTCTTCCATGGAGCCATTATGCCCGACTCCACAACAGCCACACCAGTGAATCTCTACAGTTTCACTGGACACCATGTTTCTGAGATTTCTGTTACCGCTTATCCGCTTTGCTAATCCCTCCACTTCATCATCCCCACTTACGCTTTTTGTGACCCTGGCCATGGGCCTAACAGTCCAATGCCACGAGGCCTCAGCGGTGGTTTTAGGTTTTAGTTCAACTTGAACGGCTGGGTGACGCCAACTCTGCTGCTTCACCAGATCTGATGTTCCGGTTCCCCATTTTCCACCGTTTACACTTTTCTTATCATGTGCCAGACTGGAAGCCTCTTGTTTTGCCCTCCCTCGCTTTGCTTTTTGCTCGCCATCCTCAAATCCTAATGATGCGATCTTGCTCGATATTCTCTCCAAAAAACGCATGGTGACTGTGCTTCACTACCCGTGCCGGTTTAGTGGTGACCTCGCCTACAGCGGATAATGCCTACCGCCTATAACGCTGTCTCTTCTCCCAAACCCCCTGTACCCACAATCCCCGCCAGTCATGCTTTTATTCTGACTGTAACCTTATGATCATGCCTGACGGCTTGCCACCCACAAGTTGGGAATAAACATTATCATTATGACTATCTGGGGTAGAAGGAATATTTGGCATCCAGTATGTCGAAGCTGGTGGCACATAGCTGGCTAGCTGATAATCTTAGAATTACGAGTACGCGGAGCCCAGTGTCTTGTGAACTCAGTTTCCGGAGGCGCCAAACGCTGCCGAACTGATAAGGGGGATGTTGGTGTGATGTGGAATCACATTCAGACTTACCTCCAAGGCCAAATGAAGGGTTTACGAATCTCGCTTCATCAAAGCCATCAAGGAACAGCACCTTGTGGTACACTTCTGCATCGATCAAAGACTAAGGAAAGCTGATTAACTGTCGTCATTGAGAGGCGTGTTGGGTCATGCCGGGGGCAACAACATTGAGCGAACAAGGCTAGCCACCTGAACATACTCCCTAGGGCCCCTGAGATTACCATAAGGCGTTAAGACGGCGGGTGCAACTGCGTGGAATCAAAAATTACTCACGTCCTGCACCATCTGGACAGGTGAAACGAATTCAAACCGATGGTCTTTACAGTCTGAAACCATGCCCCCTGGTGACCACTTTGGCCCAGTCATTGCCAACCGATCAATGTACCTTCATCATGCAAGTAGTCCTAGACTCGTCCTGTAAGACAGATGGTGAACGGGACCATTGAAGTTATCGACCCGTCAGCCTGAGTTTGATTTCCGGTAATGCATGTAGAAATGAGTGAAACGCAGAAACGCACTGAAACGAGTGCTCTGAGATCACTGACATCCTCCTGGCTCTGCTTTAGGAGGATACTTTTGTACCACCCCTAATATGCTGGACACCCGACTTCTTGCAGGCCAACAACACGTGGTCAAGAGGAAGGGAAAGTTGTATGCGCGGCTGGAACTCATATACCATCTACATGAATAGTCTGTCCCAAAAGCTGGATCGAAAAATCCGGATGGCAATATTTTCTGATGATTTGAGGGATTGGTGCTGCATTGTGACGGCCAAAGACGAGATATTTCTTCAGAACACGGTGGTTGGAGGGAAAGCCTAGGTGGCGGAAACCAACATGGAGAGGACATTTTGGCTGGTACTCCCAGCTCCCGGATTGATATTCGGTATCGAGGCTTTTGCCCAAGTTTTGTTCTTGTCGTTGAGCGGCTGTTGTACACCTGAAAGAACCAAGCGGAAAAGAGTGTAGCACTGCTCCTTAAGTTCTCAGCGCGGGGCAGTATGCTTGCCAGCGCGAGGATTCGCATAAAACAGTGTCTAGCAGTGCTTTGAACTGGGTTCTGGAAGGAGCGTGCACAACCGTCAGAGGAAGGTTATTCCACGCAGCTACTACACGAAATGAGAAAAAAGTTTGCCTGATAAAAGTGTGCGCTCTGAGCTTGAAAATCTTCTTACGATGTCCTCGCCGTGTGTTTGCTGCGTCAACGGTAAAAACCTGTTGGCCAAACCTTGTTCAAACAGGGCATAAGCGAGAATTAGGTCTTTTCATGGGCGACGATACTCGAGGGGAAGGAGGTGAAGCGCCGCGAGACGCGTTTCGTAGTCCACGGATTTAAGGCCGGCAACCATTTTCGTAGCAGCTCGTTGGACACGCTCACTGAGGGTTACGTCCTTCGTGCGTCCTGAGTAGACAACTTGGCTGGCATTGGTACTCCAGGATTTCAAGTCGTCCGCAAAAAGTAGACATGGACTTGAAAGAACTTCTTGAAGTTCGTTGACGTATACCAGAAACAGAATTGGTCCCAAAACGAAGCCTTGCGGTGCTCCAATGGAGACCGTCGCTGGAGAAGAGTAGGTCGAGCCCACTTTCACTCGGAATGTTCTGTCTGATAGGACGGCATTAATCCAGTGTCGGATTTTCCCTTGAATCTCGTAAGACCCGAGTTTGTGGAGCAGCGTTACGTGTGGGTCTCGATCGGATGTTTTTGAGAAGTCGAAGAATATGGCATCCGATATGAGTCCCTCGTCTTTGACTTGGGTCAAGCTGTGCATAAAGACGAGCATGTTCGTCACGCAAGAATGGTTTGAGCGAAATCCGTGTTGAACTGGAGATATCACGTTTTTGAAAGTAAGGTGATCTATGATGGCTCGCTTCAGAATGTGTTCCATCACCTTGCACGGCACGCTAGTGAGGCTTATAGGCCTGTAGCTGCCAGGCGATAGTCGTTCACCAGTTTTGTAGATTGGCGTGACAATCGCTTCCTTCCAAGCAGAAGGAAGATGGCCTTCGGCAAGCGAATGACGAAACACCAGGTAGAAATGATTTGCCAATGTAAGCAATGTTTCCTTCAGGATCCTTGGATGGACTCCGTCGGGCCCAAACGCGCAGAACGGGTTGATCTTGTGCAAGAGTTGACGAATGTCCTCCACCGTGAAGCCTAATCCGGTTAGATGCCGTTCGTAGTTAGGCCTTGACAAGATTGGATGTGACGAGGACGGTGAGGCTGAATATAGACCTGCGTAGTGTTCTCTGTAGACCTCAGATACCACTACTGGGTCACTCGTGGGTTCCCCGTTCCTGTCGCTCAAGGAGAACGCGAATTGCTTGTTTCTGCGGCGATTTCTCATGTATTCAAACAGCACATTTCTGTTTTTCCGGGCGACGTCCAGAATGGTAGCTTGTTTTCGTATGTTCCATTGGTGGATTTGTGATTTACAGCGGTTCCGCATTGTACGAAATGCCAGCTCATCTTTTGTGTCTCCTGTAGTCAAATTTTGAAAAATTGCTGAGACCTGCTTTCCAGGAGACGCCGAATCCTTTTCGGTAGCTTGCGGTTCATCCGACTGCGTGCTGGTTTTTTTGGGACGAACGTCGCTTCAGCCTCATGAACTTTCTGGACAGTGGTCCTATATAGGTCTTCCACTGAAGCTGGTCCCAGTTTAACTTGATTGTTCCTGAGAAGTCTGCACGGCAAAAGTTTCGAATCCACGCTTGAGGTTCGGGATTTCTGGCCCAATAGCAGAGAAAATCAAAGATCAGCACACGGTGGTCACTATGTCCCAGTGGAGCGTTGATTATCACCTGATCGATGAAGTGTCTTTCGTTGGTGATGACCAAATCCAGGAAGGATGGTAGTTAGCCTACGCGTTGTCTGGTAGGGTCAACGAAATGTTGGGTCCAAGCGCTCTGTTGAACGACTTTGGTCGGCGCCGCTGCAAAAGGTCCACTTGATCCGGCGCGCTGGAGCTCCATTCAGGGAGCCTTTGGATCGCCGAAGTCACCCACCAGCAGGAGATAAGTGAAGTGGTAGCTGGAGGAAAGTTGCCTGAGGGTTCGTATGAGGAACTGGTCATCTCCCGGAGAACTCGAGGGGTAACGGCAGACCACACCGAGAAAGAGAGAATTGGACCCACGCAGCGGGAGTTGGTTGCACGGTGCATCGCAATAAGGCGCAGGAGTGGTCGACCAGCATTACGAGAACCTGAAGTTTGTGTCCTAGGCATGGCGACCGTAGCGAGCTAGGATGGAGGGGCTCATTTTCAGGGTACCCGGCTTAAAGCTGTCACCTTGTCGTGATGATCGGGCTTCAGCGCTGCAATGATCCTGCAGGCTGTACTGACTACAACTCAGTTCTAAGCGGTTCATAAATGCCAGGAAGACCATTTGCACTCTACCCCACGAGGAACAGCGTGTCCTCGTACTGCGACGATTCGTGTTACGAGACGGTTTGGAGGTAAATTTGTACTATCCTCTGCTACTGGAGTGTAAGGGCTGTAAGACGTTTCCTTCGGGTGACCGGCACATCCATATTTATGGAAGGGGTGATGCTGCCTTTCCCCGGAGGTCGTGTTAAAAAAGTTGGCCCCTGTATCCGCACACCCCGATCGCCTAAAGGCTGACTACAACCGTCAGGGCATTACTCATTACGGTCGGCATACGCTTAGAACCAGAGGCTCGTGCTACCCAAAAGGCACCTGCTGTGCGCAGCCGCAGCAGCATTCAAACAGTCACGCTTTATTCCATGCGCCTTGGGCAAAGCTAGGCCCCTGAAGCCAAATGGGCCGGATTGTTGAGCTACTGATCCCGGAAGGTCCCAGTGTGAAAATCCTGCAGTACGCTAACTCGTCGTCCGGACTTTTGAATCGAAGGCCGGGGCGAGGGCCCCACCTTCTTCTACTGCATTGTGGATCAGACTTTTGAGTCAAAAGCTCGTAGGTCAACCGAATTTTCGACCTTGGCAACTGAAAAGTATCATTCTCTCTTGTAGCCCTCCGCTCATTGACTGCTCCACACACATACCTCGACCAAGTCTTTCATCGAGCTGCCATTTATCTGACGGCTGCTCCGTATCTAAACTTCTGCCCGGTAAGGTAAAAATAAACCTTTATTAACTCAAGGGACCTGTTTCACATTGTTGCTTTCGAAGGTTCATGTTCTGCATCTAATTGGGCAACATGTAGCTCTTGCTGAGGCCGTGTTCTCTCTTTCGATCGATGTATGTTGTCCCCGGAACACACCCCCAAGACCCGAATTCTGTCATACATTTTGAACTGCTCGGGACGAGCCCAGGTTTTGGCATTTTCCTCTTCGTGTGCTTGGTGATCCTGATAGTATATGGGGCGTTAGATGTGTGCTTAGCCCCAGAACTGAATGCATCTTACCTCCCAAGCTAGCGTCCGTCAAAAACAATCACCGAAGGTGCACAACATACGTTAACGCC
Source organism: Opisthorchis felineus (assembly GCA_004794785.1). Classification (NCBI taxonomy): domain Eukaryota; kingdom Metazoa; phylum Platyhelminthes; class Trematoda; order Opisthorchiida; family Opisthorchiidae; genus Opisthorchis; species Opisthorchis felineus. The sequence continues at coordinate 494,704 of SJOL01006368.1, read as the reverse complement.
CAAAACCAAGTCAAAAACACTTGTACAGCGCTTTTTATGTAAAGTATTTGCCGCGAAAGCAATCGGGAAATTCTGACGCCTTCCGGATGCGGCATTGGTAACCGGCATTCGGCGAATACTGGGTCATGATTGGCTGTTGGGTACAGACTTTTGAGCAATCAGAGCTTGCCATGATGCCGGATCGGCAAGCGGCCGGAACGCTTGGCCAATCTTGTGCGGAATAGGCTCTAGGCCGTAGCAGCGCTTAACTGCGAGCTGCAAGCCGGTACCGGTGTGGAATTCCGCCCAACAGTTGGTGACTACTTTCTCCCCAGATGGGGACCGCGGGACCCTCACAGATATGGCTGTGTCATGCAACCAATATCGATGTTGAATCAAAACTATCGCCTTCATTGCGTAGCTCTCACTTCCTGCCATACTAGGCAAACAGGTTCATTTGCCATCAGTGCACATATTGGGCCATCGCCTCCGGTGCATGACTCTCATTCCCTTATTCTCCTTATCCCCGGTGAACAAAGCTGCAACAGCTAGAATCACTGCACTTGGATGCACGGTTTGTGAGATTGAAAGCTGAACTGAACTCAACTGTAAGGTACCTTTGTAGAGGCTATTTGCGACGTTAGTCTGACTAGTCCTGATGTGCGGAACCCTGTAGTACCTCTCAGGTACAAAGAACAGGAGTTTAGGATTCAAGTATATGCGCAGTTTGGTGACAAATTTGACCCCAGGCTTAAGAAATCTCACTTGCATTAATCCCTACCTTGGGGGGTTGCCTTCACCTACGAGTACCGCTGCACTCGTATGGAACTGATATTTACTGGACCCCGAGGGAGCAGAAACTCCCAGTTTCTGACTCGGTCATTAACCAGACAAACGGCCGCGCTAGGACAATCATAAGGTTGGGAACACCAAAGCTGCAAAATGCACCGACGATGTTCTGCCTGTTTTCCAGGGCGGTAGAGTTGTGGAGTGTCCTTCCTGACAGTGTTGTTATGGCGTCGAGGATCGACTCCTTTAAGAGTACATTTGTGAGACCCAGACCTGGAAGTGTGAGCCAGAACTAGGAATTGTCTGCCGTAGACACCATAACAATTCTATCTGGTTCGGTGTTAAAGCATGATAAGGCTGATTTAGGCCCCCGAGTTTCCTGCCCTCATCATCTAAATCTGTTCATTTCGGTTAGTTCAGTTTGCTGTCTGTTTTACGTGTATAAGAAATCTACTAGTGGCTCTCTGATACTCCAACCTCTCAGACGACGCGAACTGGTGCAGATGGGGTCCTTAGTTATGTCTTTCATGCTCCCTCTTCGGGTCCTTCGTTGCCAATCCTTTTGTATTTTTTGATCGGAGCCCGCTTTAGAAAACAGGCCACGGCGGGGTAATCGATCACCTGGCATACAGAGCACCTGGCCGAGGGACTAGTTGAACGAGTAGCTTATTTGCTGCCACAAACCATGCGTCACGCTCCAGCATTGCTAACCCAACGTTTCCATGATGCACAGGCAATGCCTTGGAAGAACCGGCGTTCAAAGGCACACAATTCTCTTTTGTTTTCAGCACACAGTGACCAGGCTTCACTGGTTGCGTTGACCAAATCTTCACACTTCGTCAGGTGCTAGAACAACGACATACGTATAAGCGACCCACGATTCTAGTATTCCTGGATTTCCAAGGCGCATTTGACTCGGTTGACTGGTTTGTTCTTCTTGACACGCTTGCCCACCAAGGAATGCCTCGAAGTTTGTGAACATAATAAGCTCTTTGTATTCTCGGAATTCCGGACGTGTGAGAGTACACGGCGAGCTCTCCAAAAGCTTCCGTACACAAAGCGGTGTCCGTCAGGGATGCCCACTCTCTCCTTTCCTGTTTAATTTCGTGATCGATGAGATAATGAGACGAACGCTGGAAGGTCTCCAAAACCCTGGTGTCCAAATAGCCTGTGACGAACACCTTGTCAATCTGGAATATGCAGACAACATTGTTCTCATCTCCGAAGAGGAGAGGACGCAGGCCTTTTTGGATGAGCTGACCAAAGCCATCCCGTCCTTTGGTATGCACTTTGCACCCACAAAGTGTAAGGTCATGCTGCTGGACATGCAGTCACTGAACACGCCACTTACAATCCAGGGAGAGGCACTGAAAGTTGTGGAGCGTTTTACTTATCTGGGAAGTTGTATTAGTTCTGATTGTAGTGTGACAGACGAGGTCAATGCACGAATCTGCAAGGCTTGGGTCGCGTTTGCTAATTTGAGGCACCTATGGCGTCAAAGTGGTGTATCCCTGAAACTCAAGGGACGTGTGTATCAAGCTACAGTGCGGGCTGTTTTGTTGTATGGCTGTGAGACCTAGCCTGTTCGAGCAGCGGAACTGAGACGTCTTCAGGTGCTCGACAACCGTTGTCTCAGAACCATAGCTCGTGTGGATTGGTGTCGGCGTATCCGTAACGAGGTAAGCAGAAAGCGAGTTTTTGGTTGTGCACCGGGTACTTTCATTGAAGAATGTGTCCAGCACCAGAAGCTGCGTTGGTTGGGACACGTGTTGCGTATGCCTAACCATCGCTTGCCGAAGAGAGTGCTGTTTTCCATGCGCAATTCAGAGTAGCGGAAGCAGAGAGGTGGCCAACCCTTGACCTGGCAGAGGGGTATGAAGGAGATTACGAAACGTTTGGGTGCTGTCGGTGCTGCTCGCCCTCCCGGAAGGGGACTGCGTGATCCTCACTGCGCCTGGTTAGAGACGCTACCAGATATGGCTGTCAGTGGCAATCTTGTTGTCAGTTTTTATCCAGATTGCCTGAATGAGTGTCTGGAGGTGTAGGCACCTCAGAATGATTGTAGTAAGCTAGCACTAAGTCCCTTTCCCGTCCACCTTTATTCTTTTCTTCACAATAAGGCATTCAAATAAGTCATGGTTGTACGGCAGTGAACCATCGGTGTTGAACACTGATGTCACGCCGTCGATGATGATGATGATGATGATGACCAGGCTTCACAACTGTAGGGAAACAATGGATGCACTGGTGCGTCATACTTTCACAGACAGGCTAATGTCGCTTTGACTTCAGGGGTGCCTACGGTGAGGAAGACGGCCTTTGGCGAACCTTAGCATCCACTTTGTCAGCAATGCAGCCGTCCGACGTGATACAACTGCTCAGATAAATAAACATGCTCACCTTCTGTGTTGGTTTTGACGCCGTACACAACTCTTGGTACTGTCGGTCGTACATTAGGTCTTTGCATTTGGAAGGTGTAGAACGCATGCCAGAACGCACGAAAACCTTAAGATTATTGAGAGTATTTTGCATCCGGATGGAATGTGGAACAAGTAGCGCATTATCGTCTACATACTTCGGGCCTTTGATGTCTTCTCCGAGAAGACCTCCCACACTAGAGATGGAAGAAACAGAAGACATGTCTTCGATAATTAATTCGATTACGAGGTTGAAAAGACAAGGTGACAGGAGAAGACCTGACGAACACTGCAATTAGTGATGAACTCAGGACAATACACGTAGACTTTCTTGCGCCTACGGATGTTGGTGTATAAAAATTGTGAACTGTATCGGAGTGCAATGAAGATGTTCTACACACATGAAAGTGAAACATCGCCACAAGGCGATGAGGTTGACTCAGTCGTACGTTGCTTATAAACTTGGGAAGATGACAGTGGTTCACTTTCTACGTGTGTGGTGGTCTTCGAGAATTTGTCGTACAATAAAGTGACCTCTCATCCGCATTGTTCAAAGACGGAGCGAAGTCCTTAGTCAGCGCTTGTTTGATCTGTTTGCCTGCATTTGAGAAAGGAAGACCGTCCCAGAGAACTGGCGAGAATTGGTTGTAGTGTCCATTTTCAAAAAAGGGGCTCGTAGTGAGTGTTTTAATCACAGTGGGATCAACTTGACCCCAGTTGTAACGAGACTCTTGGCGTCACTTCTTCGTCGTCTTATGGTGGCTCGTGAGCTACTGACTCGAGGGTAGAAAGCGAGATTCTGACCTGATAGGGGTTGTGTTGACCAAATCTTCACACCGTCAGATGCTAGAACAACGCCATACGTACAAACAACCCACAAGTTTAGTATACTTGGATTTCCAAGACGCATTCGACTCGGTTGACCGGTCTGTTCTCCTTGACACGCTTTCCCGTAAGTTTGTTAACATAATACGTTCTTTGTATTCTCAGATTTCCGGGCGTGTGAGAGTATACGGAAAGCTCTCCAAAAGTTTCCATACACAAAGTGGTGTCCATCAGGGGTTCACACTCTCTCCATTCTTACTTAATTTTGTGATCGATGAGATAATGAGACAAACGCTCGAAAGTCCTCAAAATCCTGATGTTCAAATAGCTGCTGACGAAAACCTTGTCGATCTGGAATATGTGGACGATAATCATTCTCGTCTTCGAAGAGGAGGAGGCGCAGGTGTTTTTGGATGAACTAACCAAAATTATCCCTTCCTTTGGTGTGCGCTTTGCACCCACGAAGTGTAAGGTCATGCTCCTGTACATGCAACCACTGAACACGTTACTTACAATTCAGTGAGAGGGAAAGTCGAGGTTGTGGAGCATTGTGCGTATCTTGAAAGTTGTATCATTTTTGTTTGTAGTATGATAGATGACGTCAATGCACTAATCTGTAAGGATTGGGTTGCGTTTGCTAATTTGAGACACCTATGGCGTCAAAGTGGTGTATCCCTGAATCTCAAGGGACGTGTATGTCAGGCGTTATTACGGACTGTTTTTTATGGCTGTGAGACTTAGCCTGTTTGAGCAGCGGAAGTGCGATTTCTTCAGGTGTTTGACAATCGTTGTTTCAGAATCATAGCTCGTGTGGGTTGGTGTCGGTGAATCCATAACGAGGCAAGCGAGTTTTCGGCTGTACAACTGGTACTTCCATTGAAGAATGTGTCCAGCACTATGAGCTGCGTTGGTTAAACCACGTATTGCGCATGTCGAACCATTGTTCACCGAAGTGAGTGCTTTTTTCGTGCCCAATTCAGAGTGGTGGGAGCAGAGAGGTAACCGACCTTTGACGTCTGAAAATTCGTCTGGTCAAATTATATTCGGGACCGGCGATGGCATTTCTCCGAGATTCAAGCAGTTCCACTGTCCTGTTTGATATCCGGTGCTCTAGCGGACCTGTGGGGCCCCATGCGACAGATACTGTGCAGAGGTGTGCAAAGGTCTCGTTCCAGTATGAGTTTGGTGGTGAAGCAGTAGGAAGAGACAAATACCGTTCACTGGACCTCGATTTTTCCTATGGCCACCTGTAAATCGTGTCAATGCACGGTATTTCCATTCGGTACAGTGCTGTTCACCGGTAATAAGGGGAGTAAAGTAGTGGTAGTCACACATTGGAGGTGATGGCTCAATCAGTTTATTGAAGTTCATTTATTCTGTTTGTCCGGTATAGTAGGGTGTGATGAAGCTACCCACTGAAGAAAGTAGCTTTGTTGCGGAATCAACGTTGGTTGCGTAGCATAGCTATATCTGTCAAGGTCACTAACGAGTGGTTGTCTTCGTCCTGGGGTCTCCATCCGGGGAAGCGGCATAATGCGACTGAGTTGGGGTTGTCGTGCTTCGTTGCCAAGATATGGGCTAATCACCTCTGGGTCATTTCCATCCTATAAATGACTGAGCGAAGACAGACCTGTGAGGCAAACGGTCCTGCGGCACGCGAAGTACAAGGCTTGACCAGCGTAGCCTATGAGATGTGAAGTCTATGAGTCTTCTGTCGTATTCAGTCGAATGCTGTGCTGAATTCCATAAACAAGGCGCCTACATAGGCTCCTCCAACCATGAACTCGATCCAGCTTCCACATGAGAATAATGTATGTGGAATCTGTTCGGTATGCTAGAAAATCGTGCTGTTGACGCTCCGTCAATGTGCCTTTGAAGCGGAATTTTGACTTGCTGCTCTGTAACCTTTCCTAACGCTGATGTGAGATGCACCGGCCAGTAATTACCCAGTTGATGCTTAACACCTCGTAAAAATGGATTCATGCTCGACTCCTTTCATGGTCATAGAATATGTTACCACAAAATGGATGGAGATTGTTGAATGTGAAGATGTCAAGACCGGCTTTATGTTCAGTTTAGTGGGTGAAAGACATCCGCTTCCGACACTTTATGCTCATTATGTTCCAGAACTAGATCAAGAACATCCAATCCCTTGATTAATCCATTACTTTTCGACATATTTTAGGGTTATTAACGCACGGCAATACAGATGGATACCAAAGTGATGAACGGGAACGCCGACATTGATGCTACTGCGTTGCTGTCAAACGAGGTGGAAGATTGTACATCCGAAGCAGACTACGAAGAAAAGCAGCGTCTGATAAAGCAGGTACAATTCTGTTCCTTGATTTTTTCATTGGTTGAATAATATAGCTGAATAATATATATCGTTTTTACGACTAATTACGATGTGAAGCACGGCTAACCGCGCAAACCAGCCTTGTTTAGGGCTTGAATAGCCTTGGATTCTCCGTGCTTAGGTTTTTTTAGTGTACTAGTACACAGTACACTCATTTCTGTGTATAAAGCTCAGATCTAGTTCTTGGACCGAAGGTTATGCTGGCGTGGCGAGATGGCTCAGTGGTTAGAACGCGGATTTACTGACCGGAAGGTCCGTGGTTCGAACCCGACCTCTGCATCTCGACTTCCCCTGTCTAGGCTTTGGCAACCTGGCAGTATCCCAGCCCTCGTGCTTCCTTCGGGTGGCATGGCAGCTAGGCACCGAAACGGTGTTACAGCTGAACGATTTTTCTATGCTGGTGACTAGAGTCCACTTGCTAGTTCACTTGAGTGCTTCAAACAGTTGGACAATGACAACAATGGTTAGTGTTTTGCAGTTGGAAATCCCGTTGGTGACCTCAAAAGTGAAATATCCTCATCCATCTGTTTGGTAATACTAGGGCACTACCTAATAGCATCTCTTTTTGGCCATTGTCAGGTCATTTCCAGTTCTGTCTTCGATGAACCACACGCCTTGGCACTCACTCAATGGTTTGAATGAGGCGGCGGTCAGTGTCGATCATGTGTTAGTTGGTAGAGTAGGAGTCGTTAAGAATACATCAGGTGGCTGTGGGTTGTAGGAGTACCAGAATCGCACCGCTTATACGATCGCCTCCGTCGCCGGCACCTTGTTTCTTTTTGTGCTTTCACGTTGTCTTTGGACTCAAGTCAAGTTGAAGGGCAATTATACATTATCTGCGTTAAAGCCTCAATCATTGTTCCTTTCTCAAAAGAACGCGGGGTCCACCAGCGGAGCTGAAAAGCCACTTTTCCTGGGCTGCCTGGATCTTGCTCAAACTCATCTGATCGGAATGTTTTGTGATCATGAGCGTATGCTCTGTCGGTTACCTGCTACGGTTATGCCCAACAAATCTCAGAGTCAGTCCTACTTCTTTCATGCCTCTAGCCCCAATATACTACCTCCTGGTTTCGATAATGTTGACTGTTCTTCGATCGAGGTTCCATCCTGTAAGTGAAACCAGTCTATGTCGAAAAGCCTAGAAGCACTGTGCGGCTGTTTGAGTCTGTGACCTCGGATAGTAGTTAAAGACCAAACCGTTTGACCCCGAGTGGCTGATCAGCAGCGTGACTGACTCACACTTGGAAATGATATGGCGCTTCTAGGCTTTTTGGCATAGATTAACTTCACTTCCCAAACCTCATACTCTCAACACAGTTGATTATCCGCACCCCGGATTTATCCATTAGGATGTTTATGAAGGAAGATTTCGTGAGATTGTAGGCTTTTTTGAAAACGTTACTGAAGAGTCCAGCGTAAACCCTGCAGGAGCATGTGCTCTCGCATTGTGTTGTGAATGAGTAGCGGTATATCTTGAAGAGATGACATTGAAGTGTGATACTGATTAGCCTCAAAGTGTTCTATTCGTCTGCTATAGTTTCCACATTGGAATCTTTCAGTGGACTACTTAAGTAAACTGTATTGACGATTATCACTAAGCATAAATTTGCTACACACTATTGCCTAGTCTGTACTTACTAGTTAAACAAGTTCTGCACGTCGAACTGAGAGAACCGTATGTTGAAGTACTGTCCAGGTCGTTGTTCCCCGCTTGAGCTTAGCTGACACAACCCATTGCATGTTTCCAGAGGCAAAGGGATGTCGTTAATTCGTTAACGATGCTTTCCGATCTGCTAGTTATTCAATTCTGGCACGCTTTTCATCAGCAAAAAAGTTCGAGCGATTGTATAATCACTGCAAGAAAACTTCCTTCTTTCATGAAAATTTAAGTCGCCACTTGACTGGCCACAGGTGGTCAACTTTCCAAATTTATCTGTCATATAAGCTGCACCTAGCAATCACTTTAGCTCGTATTCATAATGCGCTCTAGTGAGGGAAGTGGTGGCGTGGTGTTGCAGTAGACAATGAAAAAATGATAACTAACGCTACATGCGATCAACCCTGCTACGTCATTTGATTAGACTCAACCAGGAGAGGTGCATGGTCAATTTCTTTTCAGGTCTGACCATATCATACGTTCATAATTAATATCTTCAAATCCGAATCTCCTCCATGATCGTCGTGAAGGTTTTGGAATAACAACTTGACTTCTCGCAGTCAGTCTTTATCACAAATTCTTCGCATGGACCGAACCAGGAAATCACATCAAGTAAAAGCACATCATTCACAAGGAAGAAAAACCCTGTGGGAGGTCAATAAGTATGGCTGTATGATTGGTCTGTTAACAGAACGTATCGAACCATCAATCTAGTTACCTGTTCTCAACTGTCATCTTCGAGCCTTCCTGAACCCACCCACACCTGATGACGTAAACACCTGACAACTCAGGTGCACTCCCTAGGATTCACAGCTATGTGCGTGCAGGATAATTATACGGACCACTCTACGAGTCTAAACATTCATCGGATGAATATTCATAGAATGAAATGTGCTTATCACTGGGTAATCACCTCGGCATCAATAGTCAGTTGTTTACCGTAGCAGCAGTACCATTCCAAGACTATCACTCCGACGATCACCGGTTTATATGGGCTAGTAGCAATGGCTGGTGACCACGTACTCGCTTCTTTCGGTCAATTGGTAATGCAAGCGACAGGTGATAACTCCAACAGGAAAACTCCAGACTGTAAAGGGAAGCATTGGAGTGTTCATCACCATCATCATCATCATCACCATCATCATCATCATCATCATCGACGGCGTGACATCAGTGTTCAACACCGATGGTTCACTGCCGTACAACCATGACTTATTTGAATGCCTTATTGTGAAGAAAAGAATAAAGGTGGACGGGAAAGGGACTTAGTGCTAGCTTACTACAATCATTCTGAGGTGCCTACACCTCCAGACACTCATTCAGGCAATCTGGATAAAAACTGACAACAAGATTGCCACTGACAGCCATATCTGGTAGCGTCTCTAACCAGGCGCAGTGAGGATCACGCAGTCCCCTTCCGGGAGGGCGAGCAGCACCGACAGCACCCAAACGTTTCGTAATCTCCTTCATACCCCTCTGCCAGGTCAAGGGTTGGCCACCTCTCTGCTTCCGCTACTCTGAATTGCGCATGGAAAACAGCACTCTCTTCGGCAAGCGATGGTTAGGCATACGCAACACGTGTCCCAACCAACGCAGCTTCTGGTGCTGGACACATTCTTCAATGAAAGTACCCGGTGCACAACCAAAAGCTCGCTTTCTACTTACCTCGTTACAGATACGCCGACACCAATCCACACGAGCTATGGTTCTGAGACAACGGTTGTCGAGCACCTGAAGACGTCTCAGTTCCGCTGCTCGAACAGGCTAGGTCTCACAGCCATACAACAAAACAGCCCGCACTGTAGCTTGATACACACGTCCCTTGAGTTTCAGGGATACACCACTTTGACGCCATAGGTGCCTCAAA